>JAGVVM010013457.1:0-15079 GCA_019149425.1 Psidium friedrichsthalianum
TCCCTCCAGGGGTGCTGTGACATTAATCTTCTTTCTTCTTTATCTTCTTTTCCATTTTTCTTTTCGACTCGCATCTGTCTATTACGCTGGTTCGGAAGTGGTAGGCGCGGGGGTTCGTAAACCAGCTTTCAACTACTTGACGTCTGCTCACTTATTAATATTTGTGCGTTCAATGAATTCGATTTAAAACAGGATTAGATCAAGGGCTTTACGGCCCGCCCAGGCCCGAAGCACAAATTGGGCGGGTCTAGGCATGTAATTGTATTTCCCCCATAAAAAAGTTGGTGAACTTTGTATCTTGGTGGCTTGGTCAACGTAAAGTCGAAGAGGAAAGCTTGAGTGGAGTGGAGTTTGGGTGGAAGAAATTGTGGTTGGTGAATTAAAATGGAAAAAGAGAGAAAGAGAGAGGAATGAAAATAGAACGTGGGAAAATTGAAGTTCAATCTGATGGTGGGTAGCAATGGATGGATTTTGTTGTAGCATGGTTGCCTGAGGAAAGCTTGAGTGGGGTTTGGGTGGAAGAAATTCTGCTGAGTTAGCATATTTTTTTTTTAAAAAAAAAAGTCACCAAAAATTCTAAACTATGCCTACCATGGTACATTTATCCCAATTTTTTGGTCACAAAAAAATCTCAAATTTGTACCAATATGACACATTTACCCCAACTCGTACCTATATGAAACATTTACTCAAAGTTTTCTTGTGACACCAAGGATAAATGTGTCACATGGCTACAAGTTTGATACGGGTGTAAGTTTAAGGTTTCGCTGTCATGAGAAAAAAATTTGAGATAAATATATCACACGGGTATAAGTATGAAATTTCTTGTGTCACAAAAAAATTTGAGGTAAATATGTCTCGATTGACATAGTTAGGATTTTTGGTGTTTTTTCCACACACAAAACAAAAGCAAAGAGAGGGGGGAGAAAAGCAAAATAGTATGGACAATTTAAAAAAAATAAAAGAAATTGATTTTTTTATTTTGTTATTTTTCTTCCTTTTTATTTTTTGTTTTTCATTGTGACCTGCAAGATCGACCTCACCAAGGGCCGCGAGGATCTAACACTCGCCAGATCCAACGATGGTGACCTCGCGACCTTTAACCTCACGACCTCTAGCGAGGGCTCACCATGATGAAAAAATAAAAAGGGAAACAATATATAATTAAAAAAATTCACAATACTATCCATATTGGCACCGGCGGCGTCATATAAAACAGCCAACGTTCAAGTCGGCGGTTTCTGATTAAAATTGGCCAGATACACTGAATTGATAAATTGTAAAAAGATTAAGACTGAATTATCCCAAATGCAATAGATTTATGATTTTTTTTTTTTGGTAATTCTCCATGTGCCGATCATTATTTGCTTGTATTCGGATTGAAGCTCTGTCCAAAGTAAGTTTGGGAGAGCCTGCGCTAGATGACGGCACTATATCTTTAATTTAATAACCGTTCGCGTCTGCCGAGTAATCCATTAATTCTCCTTTGGTGGTTCACAGTTCGAAGGAGGCCACCGCACATGACACTGTTTCAAATCAGCAGATTTCTTTTCAAAGTGGACTGCCTTGTTTTACTACATTAATTGTCTTGGGCTTAATCACGAGCGTGGACTGCTTTTTCTCGATCTCAGAGAGTTTGATTAGTCTTGCCGCTTGGGGCCAGCCATACTGGCAACTTCGACAAAGTCGCGTCCCTTGTCTTCAGCAGATGCGGTTCTTTGCTTCGGACTAGCACGGACATAACGTAAATGAATCACAACATTTTGCAGAGTTAATGAGCAAAACATTACTAGTGCTTTGTGCTTTGTGCTAGTGTCAATGAATCACAGCATTTTGCAGAGTTAATGAGCAAAACATTACTAAAGACGGCCCATTAAATACTCTCTAGTTCGAGTACGACTAGGAGATTTCATGTGGATGTAATTAGATGTCAGACTCTCGAAGAAATATGATCAGGTAACGCTGTTGATTATTCTATTATTAGAATATTTGGCTGCCCGTGTCATGCTCGAATTAGTGATGGTAAGCTCGATGGAAGTGCAAGGTAGTGCGTTTCGGGTTTTCATTTGAAATTATGTCTTGAGTTTGATCCCGAAACGAAAATATAAATTTCAAAAATAAATTTATCTTGATCGTGGCATTTAAAGGACAAATCTTAAATATACCGGATATTATTTCTATGTTAAAGATGTGATAAAGATTGGATGAAACCTGTTTTCGAACCCATGAAATTATCCCTGTGTTATTTGAACCTGCCAAAGAAAATCCAAAGAAGAAAGTCCAAGATTTGGACTTCGTTGACCGCGCGCATTCATGGATTCCCATTCCACTTTGGAGTCAGCTTTGCAAGTTTATTTTGGCAGCAATGTATATTCTGATGGAAGGGACTTTCTCGGTTTAGTTGGTGATTAATAATTTAATACGTGCAATATACGTATTATTTGAAGCGCCATTTCGTCGAGTGCTTGGCAAGGATTTTCTCTGTAGGTTTTTGTTCATGACATTACATCAAGTGTTCAAGTGTGAAGCCAAATAAATATTTGAGTAAGATTTGTGTAATTTCTCGTAAGATTGAGCGATTATTTCGTGAGAAATTGATAGGCTAAATATTGTGTGCATTATTAGATGTAATTAGGGGTTGAGAAACACTAAGAGTGTTTGAGTTACTCGAGTGTGTTTTGTAATCTCCGTATATCGCTTGATTTATAGTAGAATTCGTTACTGTTCTCCCTATGAACGTAGGTCTCTACGACCGAATCACGTACATCTGATATCCAATTTATTTTCTTATTTTATTTTTTATTATTCGATCGCTTGTTTCCGCGCAACAGTTCTCTCATAGTTCTTGGAAAGTTATTGCACTATTATGGAGCGTACTTAGCCGAAGCAGCTTATGACTACACGCAAATTAAGCATGGACGTGATAAAGATGCAAAAACTGAACCCCAACCTAAACCATTTTTGCCTCCTCAGTCCCTTCCTCCATTTCTTTCCCCCTCTTCCATCATGTGTTGTAGTTTCGTAAGCACCCAACAATTGGAACCAAAGAATTATAGAAAGTTTGAAAGTTTGGGTGGAAACATAATCATACAAATGGAGGGAGAACTTCCCTCTTTAATTTTTTTTTTTGGAAAATTTCAAATAAAATCATGAAGTGCCTCAACTTTGTTTTTTGTAGGGTCGACTTTCCCTCTCTCTCTCTCACTGTGCTACTGTGTGTATCTTGAAAAAAAAAAAAATGCTTGCAGCCTCCTTTGAAGAAGAAAGCCAGCGCGCACCACCAGCAGCCATCGTGTTCAAAGCTTCAATATTAGAGTTTGAAGATGGACGGAATTCAATTTGAAACTGGATCTGATCACGGACTTTGCGGCCCGCCAGCCCTGAAGTTTTCATTATATGCACATGCCACATTATGAATTGGTACCGTGTCCAATCTCCAAAAAGTACAAATTGGGCGGGTCTAGGCATTTAATTTCTCTGGGCCCTGGCTGATCCACCTAGGCCCGAAAAGCACATGCAGGCCCGATCATCTTTTTCAAGCACACGCAGGGTTCTAGGTCCAATACCAGTTTGCCCATTATTCTAGCTCGAAAGCAGAAATCTCAACCGATTGGGGTTTTTCACAGACCCGTTTACATCACCAAGCCCAAAAAGACCCGAAGCGGTGTAGGCATAGGACCTGCGTGATCTTTCATCTATAGAGCTTCTCCTGACGTCAACTCGCTTCCATTCTAGTTTTTCTTCTTTGAAGAGATTGAAGAAATGGCCATAATCCTTCGCATCATAAGGTAGAATCGAGTTTCAAGCATGTCCATTTCCGATATGCGCTTATTCAAGGGCGGAAATTCCGCCACGTATCTACATCCGTTAGGTATAGGAAAATCGTATAGCTACTAATCATTTGAGTAAAAAAAAATCGAGTAGTGACAACATAAACCTATGAATCTACTGGTAACTTATGTATGATGTACGATGTGGGAACAACTTTTTGCAGTTTCCAGTTAGTTAATAAATGTCGGGTCCAAGATGAGAAGACATCCGTTGCTCCTACTGCACAAATGACGTGAAGAAGCAAGTCGATTGGCAATTGCTTGTTAAGTTCAGAAATCACTCTTTTCTTCGGCAACAATTTATATAAAATGGAAATCATGGACGATGAAAATATTGTCCTTCGTTCATTTTTGTAAAAGATACAAGCGATCATTTTTAGGAAAATATTTTCAAATTATTTATTTTTCGTGAACCAAATAGAACCTTAAAGAGGGTTTTGCTTGTTTTGTTTGATCTAAGTGCTGGAGTAGCATTGAAAAATATTTCAGAGACTTCATGCATGTGACGATGAAAACTCGACAACAACGTGAAAAGGACCAACGCGTGAGAACAAAACATGAAGCAACAACAGCAAACCCTAAAGAGAGATTTCATTTCAAGAATTGTTGCCGTTGTTTGGGTATAGACCGACCTTTCTTGCCCTAACTGCTCCTTTAGCCACGAGCGAGCGGTGAAGGAATCTGTGAATGTTTTCATGGCTTTGTATTTGGTAGATAGAGTTATTGTTTTTGTTAGAAGTTTCTGATGGGGCTTTCGTTGGCGTGTTAGGATAATTATTTTGTGTTAAAAGATTAAGCTTTGTGTTGAGAAATTGATGTGGATGAGAATGGATATGTGTAAGTCGGGCCTTACGTGTAAAAGAAAGGATGTCGTATAATCGAAAGAAAGGCATGAATAAGATAATACGAAAACAGAACAACCAATAACAAAACGAAGAACCATACGTTCAGACTCGTAACTTGCATTCTGATATCATTGTGTACTACACAATCGTTTACTTAGAAAGTCTAAGGACCTTCCAGGACAATAGAATAATAATGTATATGGAACATCTCCGCATTTTAAGACACATTGAAGAATGCAAGCCACGCGAGTCGAGTCAACTCTTGTGGCATATCTCTCCTTGGAGCTGGTTCCGAGAAAAGTCAATGCTTCCGAATATGTTATTAGGTCGGCCAACGACGAAAGACGGGACCGCCGACCTAACAATATAGTACTTGGCCAGCGTAAAGCCCCGGAATCCACTAAGCTTCCGGTGCGCGCTGTTATCCCTCGACCACCATCTCCTGTCTCCCAATCTAGGGCAACCTGTCAATTCTGATATATGTCTCATACATGTAGGATTACAGAATGCTTTATTTAAAATGCATGTGGAACTAGTTAATATCTATAGCAGAAAAACTTTGACAAACTTACAGATACTCAAAAAACAGGAAACGAAAGATTTCGATCTGAGTTTTCCTTGGTTTCTCTTCTACCTTCTTCGCCTTGGTTTCGGACCATCTCTTCTACATTCTTCGCCTTTCTTTCTTGTGCCAAACTTCTTCACAAGACTCTGAGCCCTTCTTCTTGTGATCAAGGTGTTCCCGAGGACCACTCCAATCACTAACCCACTTGCATAACCCGCGCACACGATCTTCCAGTCTAATTCCATTGCACTCCCCCAATCTTGATCTTCTACGGACTTTGGAGATGATGGCGACAACGCTTTGAGATGTCCGCATTCTCTGGATAGAGGAGTGCCACATAAACCCAAGTTTCCCTTGTAGGAGTTGTTTTCAATGTAGCAAACTGTCGTGACTGCGGTATCGGCCCAGTCAGATGGTTATAAGATACATTGAAGACTGCAAGCATAGTGAGTTGCGTCAACTCCTGAGGGATCTCTCCTGAGAGCTGGTTTTGAGAAAGGTCCAATGCTTCCAAATTCGTTAGGTTTGCAAAAAATGGATGTAGGGGACCGGAGAGCATGTTGTTGGAAAGGTTGAGCATTTCTAGCTGTTTCAGGCTTCCAATGACCTCGGGGACCGCTCCGCTCAAGTTGTTGCTCGAGAGATCAATAAATGTGAGGTACATTTGGATCTTTGAGCAATTAATTCGGATGCCTTTGGCAATTACGCTCATAGAGTAGTCAAAGGTTGCGTGTGGAACGAAGGCTGCGGTCGGCAAAATAGCTTCCCCAATGTAGCTTGTCGGATCAGTCTCAGAAACTTTCATGGCAGTCCAATGCTTGAAGTATTGGGATGGCAAGCTACCAGAAAAACTGTTATGAGATAGGTCAATGATTTGCAGCTTAGGGAACTCAATTCTATTAACCGGATCCCCAATAGGTCCATGAAATCATTATACCGCAATATAAGTATCTGCAACCTTAAAAGTGAGCGCGTCCACGAAGGGAAAACATCCCTAATCTGATTGCCCCCGAAATTCAGGAATTCCAAATTGTCACAATTGCAGAGCGATCTTGGTAATGGCCCTACAATTTATTGTTACTCAGATCAATCATAACAAGCCCACAGAAGTTCCCATTCAAATTAGGAATTTTCCCAGTAAAGTTGTTGCTCTGTAAACTCATTACTTCCAAAGTACCACTCAAATTGCTCAAACATTGTGGAATAAACCCAGTCAGATTATTATAAGACAAATCAATCACCCGAATAGAGCTTAATTGCACATGAGTGGCGATATTCCTCCAGAGAGCCTATTACTTGAGATGAAGTAATATTGGATTCCAGGAGGGGGAATCGGCTGATCCTTGCAACTCGTTGAACCTGAGATCTGCTGCAACGAGTTTTTCCACTTGAAAATAACGGGATCTTGAGCAAAACTTGTCAGGAAGTTGCCAGAAAGGTTCAGATGAAGTAGGTGTTTTGTGCTCACATTTAGAAAACCATTCAGGAACTTGACCAGAAATGTTATTGTAGGATAGATCTAGCACAAACAAGCTATCTTGATCTTGTAGAAACTCAGGGAAACCATTTAAGTTGCATGAACCTAAACCTAGAACAAAGTATTGTGAGTTATGTTAGGTTTCGATTATCAACGACAGCTTGTTAGAGGATAACACAAGTATTTGAAGGTTTTTGGCCTCGAAAACTATCTAACTTTACTGTGCCACTCAAAGTTATTTGAACCAAATATAGATCCTGAGACCTGTAATTGGAAAATCGTGCTCGGAATTGCACCGTGGAATTGGTTAGAATGAAAGTTCAATGGCAAACAACTGGGTGAGACTCCCCAACCAGGATGGGATTTCACCACTCAATTGATTTGACCGAAGTGTTAACACGTAGCTTCAGGAGGCTTTTGAAAGAGAGTGGAATCTCGCCCACTAATTGATTGTATCCAAAGATCTAAATCAAAAAGTTGAACTAGGTTTCCAATGGAAGATGATTTTCCTGTTAATTGGTTCTGCTTAAATGTAAATTAGCAAGTTGGACGAGGTTCCCCAGAGAGGATGGAATTTGCCCAACTAACATATTGCCCACTAGACTTAAATACCTAAGGTGGACAAGATTCCCAAGAAAGATGGAACTTCGCCTGTTAAAAAATTAGAGCCTAGATTTAAATACTTCAGGTGACCAAGACGTCCCAAAGAAGATGGGATTTCACCTCCAAATTGGTTGCCGGATAGATTCAAATACTTCAGTTTCAAGAAGTTGCCAAAATAAGTTGGAACCTTATCATTTAATGAATTATAACTCAAGTCTAAGTGAGTAAATGGGTCAGGTTTTCGAGGGGTGGTGTTGTGCCTATCAGCCTATTATCTGAGAGGTCTAGATGGACAAGTCGGGTCAAGTTAGCGAGCGAATGTGGGATGTGACCCTTGAAGTTGGAGCTGGAGAAGTTCAAGTGACTCAAGGAACCAAGATTTCAATTGCCGGAGGAATCTGACAATCGAAGTCATGAAGGCAAGGTTAAGGCTTCTCAGGCGAAGAAGACGGAAAAGACTGGTGTTGGAGTTGATTTTACCAGAGAGACAACTGCAACTGAGGTCGAGGCTGATCACACGACCGCTTACCTTATCACACTCAACACCAGCCCAAGAACAGCAGTCGCTTTTAGTTTCCTTAGTCGATGCGTTCCAGGATTAATCTTTGCTTGTTCATCTGAAGTGGCGCTGTCGCTGCACGGAGGCTTTCCGGTGAAGAAGGTTGCCTTGAACTCCAACAGCATAGATCTCTCGTCGTCATGGCAACGTGGTTGGGTTGAAGCAAGAGAGCTTGAAGCAACAAAGAGCAAGCAAAAGTATCGTATAGCTGAAATGAAATGAGTCTTTTTCCATGGTTACCTTTGGAAATTCAGTGGTGCTCTCAAACTCCCTCTGCCGACTCGGTTGTACATGAGGCTGATGACGGAGATGTTATATAGCCAAGTGCTCCACCGATGTCAATGTCATGCTTTAATCTAAAACAGTGAGTTGATTATGATCGACACATACTGTTACCGCGTTATGTTGGAAGTCATCAAGGGACATCTCGTCTTGGAATTCTTGCACCCAAAAAGCACGCTAGCTTAGAAAATGCACGATGCCAAATGTCATTGACTTAGAATTCTCCACAATAAAAGCTGAAACAGAAGTATGTAATACTGGATTGTTACCTGGCTTGTTTATAATTTTGTGAGACTTTCTGCAATTATTCTAGCAAAGGGTCCTAAAAGATTTGAACTTGTGACTTTTTGTATGCTACTGTGTAAATCAGTTCGGATAGGAGCCACTCTCAACTGTTTGAAAAGATTACACTGTTAAACAAAGCGTGGTCTTAATAATTGATATTCTAATGGTTAGAAAAATAAGAAGGAATCATATTAAATGGCAGATTATCGAATGTGTAGTATTATGTTTATCTTGGATTTCATATCCCGTAACACATTGAATACGGTGTGAAATACGCGTGTCCGGTCTGCGTGTCACGGGTCGTTTTTCTCTGCAATCACCACCCTGATCAGCAAGAGGCCGGAATTACAAAACCCATTCAATCGTAACCACGTGGCAGAATGAGTTTCAGACCAAGGTTGTGTTTTCTAAGTTTTTGCTAAAACATCTGGGGGAATTTGGCGTGATTAATTTAGGTTAGTTCAAAATGTCGTGTTTAGCACTTTCTTGATTTTCAATTGTTCTCACTATTTGTCCATCCAACATAATTCGTCCTCTAAAACTCTCAAAGGAACTTGTGGCTACTAGGTTAGGTTCTCTCCTTCACTTTCTGTCTCGTCTTCTTCATGGTCCCAAGGCAGATTCTTGGAGATGCAGAAGTTTCATCTTATGCCAGCCAAAATAGTCAGCAAGATTTTTTTTGTTCAGTAAACAGCTCCTAAGTGTCGGGCCAGAAAAGTACTTGGGTTATACTTAAAATTGATGTTCAGTCCTCGAAGACGGCCCTTTTTTTTTTTATGTGAACTTTGAGAAAGAAGGCACAACATTGATATTTTTATAAGGATAATGACTGAGGGGTGGACTCTGCGTTGAGTTATACCCCTGAAAAGTAAGGACCGAGGCGCACTGATTCACATTCACCTCAGCTGCACCCAAGTGTGGGTGAGGACGTGTTGGTACATGTTCTTCACTTGCAGACTCCCTGTAGTGAAGAAGGATAGCCTTATTCGCAGTAAGATCGTCGCATTATATTAGTAATGCTCAGGGAAAAATCTTATTTCACAAGTGCATGGAGTGCATAATTGTCCTTGATACCACTCTGAATAAATTTTGGGATGAAACGTTATAGGATTTCAATCAGTCGTTCATTCTTTTTCGAGCTGTAGCTCGAAATACTCGGTCATCTCAAATCTTCTGGCTCAAATCGCTTCGGGGATCTTCCAATCAAAGTGATAGAGCAATTGAGCAATGAAAGTTCTGTCATACCCGAAAATAAGCGATCGAATAATAAATAGATAGAACAATAAATAAATCGAATACCAAATATACGCGGTTTGATCGTAGAAACCTACGTCTATGGAGAAGTAGTAACGAATTTCACTGTAGATCAAGCAAACACAATGAGATAAAAACACGCTTAAGTGCTCAAACACTCTCAGTGTTTTCGGCCCCATTACATCCAATGATCTACAAGTGTTTTTGTCCCCCAATTCCTCACCGAAAATAATCTCTCAATCTCACGAAAAAATTACACAAATCAATCTCGCGATTTAATTGGCTTCAACACTTTGAATTTATCTTCGATTTCACGCACGAAGAAGAGCGCTTCAGCAGTAACCACGCACGGAATTCCCTCTGCCCACGTTATTCAACAAACCCCCCGTTGCAACCAGACTTCCATGTGTGAATGTATATCTAAGTGAGGCCCACCTTCATCCTTTGCCAATCTCTATTCGGAGAGGGGAATCTATGTGACCTGGTCAACGAAGTCCAAACTGGACTTCTCCTTATTGACCGTGATAGCAACATAAATCAAGAAGTGAATATTTGAGTCCTAATTCACGGCAGAACCGCATACATCCTTTTACGGGATTTGCATTGATTTCGAATGTCTACAGAAAAATTCCCGACTTTCAGACTTGTTATTTATTTCAAAAAATTTAAATTTTCGCTTCGAGCTTAAGGTCCATATATATTTAACAAATTCAATGTTGGCAAGACCAAAAAAGCTGGAGGCCACATCCTTCCACTTGCCCTGAGGAAATATTCCCAAGTTACTTCCTTTGTAGGTAACGGAAGAATTTCAAAATATCTCTGATATAAAGCAATCGCGAATCATCCCTTGATCAGGATCTCTTCTGAGCGCCTGCTCAGTATGATGACTATAGTGTATAGGCGTATTCGTGTACGAAGACGGAGACTGCACATCTGCCCTTAACTCTCTGGTGATGAAGGGAACAGGAGGATGCAAGCAAAGTTTGTGTAGTTGCTGGATGTCTTGCTCGTCGATCCTCTCTTTTGCTCAGACAACTTGGCAAAGTTCAGATCGAGCTCTCTCCATTACTCTCGGGTTCTTCGCCATTTTGATTATCGCCTGTTCAAGGGTCGTCACTGATGCCTAATTCCTGCTAGGAATACGTCCCGGAAGGGGAAGGTAGCAGAATTGCCAGTCTGATCAAATGAAAATTTTATCATAGTTATTTGCGTCACGATGCCCGTAAAAATAGCTTTTGAGGATTACGTTCATTTAGGCATTGTTATATTTCAAGCATATGCAACACAAGGTCTGATGGACTCTCTTAAAGGTTATGGGCATCTTTAGAATTTGTTCAACAGCCATTTTTTCTATAGCACTAGCCATAATATAACTAATATTATCGCAGATAAAGCTAGAGCTCCCCAGGTTCCTGAATCATTAAGAGGCATTGCCTGGATGTTTGTGGCCGGATTCATGACTCACATCATTGTCAAATCTTTCTTCTGCTGTGATCAGCAATGACATTGTCGAGTTCTAGTCCCCAGAACGCTCTCAGTAACTTTTCTGATTGAAATAAGGAGACAGTTGCCGATCGTCTATACCAAGTAAGTTCATTCGGTCTTTTTTATCCAACGCTTGCTACCTATATTGGGTCAGTCGAACCCTTCTGGCTTGATCTCGCCAGGGATTTCCCAGTTGAGTGGCGGACACCTGCCCCAAATGTATTACTCAAAGTGGTCCCTTTGTAGCTAACTGAAGCGTCTTCAAATCTCTCTGGTCTACGACGATCGGCTACCTGTTCCTGTAATTTCATAAGAAAAAGTTACTGGAGAGCGTTCTTGGGACTATGAATCTCGCAATGTCATGTGCTGATCACAAGCAGAAGAAAGAATATTGACAAAAATGAGTCATGAATCCGGCCAAAAACATCCAGGCAATGCGCTCTTAATGATTAGGAACCTGGGGAGCGTAGCTTTATCTTGACGATAATATTAGTTATATTAGGCTAGGGCATAGAAGAAAAAGGCTGTGAACAATTCTAAAGATCCCATACCTTTAGAGAGTCCATCAGACTTGTGTGTTCATATGCTTAGAAATATTAACAGGCTAAATGAATGTAATACTCAAAAGCTATTTGAGTATACGGCCATCGTGACGCAAATAAATCTATGATAAATTTTTCATTGATCAGACTTGGCAATTTCTGCTACCTCCCCTTCCGCGGACGTATTTCCCTAGCGGAAGTTAGGCATCAGTGACGACCTGTAAAATGGCGATAATCAAAATGGCGAAGAACCCGAGAGTAATGGAGAGAGCTCGATCTGAAATTTTGCCGAGTGTCTGAGGCAAAAGAGAGATTCGACCGAGGCAAGCCATCCAGCAACTACACAACTTTGCGTGCATCATCCTGTTCCCTCATCCACAAGAGCGTTAAGGAGGCAGATGGCAGTACTCCGTCTTCGTTAACGAGAACGCCTATATAAAACATTAGTCATCATAATGAGCAGGCGCCACAGAAGAGATCCTGATCTAAGGGAAATGGATGCCGATTGCTTTATATCAGAGATTTTTGAAATCTTCGTTACCACAAAGGAAGTAATTGAATAGTATTTCCATCAGGGGCAAGTGAAGGATGTGCTCAGCTTTTTGATGGTCCTTGCAACATTGAATTTGTTAAAACTATAATAGGACTTAAGCCGAAGCGGAAAATTTAAATTTTTGGAAATAAATAAACAAAGTCGCGAAAGTCGGATTTTTCGTAGACATCGAAAGAAGAAATCAAGTAAAAGGATGTAGCGGTTCTGCCGTGAGATTATGACTCAATATTCAACTTTCTGATTTATGTGCCTATCACGGTCAGAAAAGGAGAAGTCCAAGTTTGGACTTCGTGACCAGGTCACAGAGATTACCCTACCGAACAGAGGATGGCCAAAGGATGAAGGTGGGCTCACTTAGATCTACATCACACCGTGGAAGTCTGTTGCAACGTTGTTGAATAACGTGGTGCAGGGGAATTCGTGCGTGGTTACATCTGAAGCGCTCTTCTTCGTGCGTGAAATGAAGATAAATCCAAAGTGGTGAAGCAATTAAATCTCGAGATTAGATTTGTGTAATTTTTTGCGGAGATTGAGAGATTATTTCGGTGAGGATTGTGGACAAAAAAACTTGTAGATCATTGAGATTGTAATGGGGGCCGAAAAACACTGAGAGGTGTTTTGAGCAACTTAAGCGTAGAGTTTTGTAATCTCATTGTGCCTTGATATAGTGAAATCGTACTACTTCTCCATAGACGTAGGTTTCTCCGATCAAAACAGGCGTATATTTGGTATTCGAGTGTATTTTATTGTTCTATCTATTATGAATTTCGAACGCTATTTTCGGGTGACAGAATTCACTTGCAACTCAATTGCTCTCATCACTTTGATTGGAAGATCCCGACGCAGCGATTGCGCCGAAGAGTTTGAGATGACCGAGGTATTTGGAGTACCCGCTCGGAAAGAGAAAAAAAGAATGCAACGAAATGATTGACAGCCTATAACGTTCCTCCCAAAATTATAGAGTGGTATCAAGGACACTTATGCACTCCAGCCTTGTGAAATAGATTTTCACCGAGGCAAGTACTAATATAATGCTACAATCTGTACGCGAATAAGGATATCCGTCTTCACTACAAGTCTGCAAAGTGCAAGAACAATTGATTACCAAACGTACTGAACCACAATTTGGATGCACTGAGCTGAATGTGAAATCAGTGCGCCTCGGTCCTTACGCAAGGGGTAGACTCAACGCAGATCCACTCATCAGTCAGATCCTTATGAAAAATATCAATGTTGTGCTCTTCTTCTCGGTTCACATAAAAAAAAAAAAGGGCAGTTTCGAGGACGCTATGCGACTGAAAATCAATTTAAGTATACCCAAGTACTTTTTCTGGTCGACACTTAGAGCTGTTTACTGATAACAAAAAAAATCTATTGCTGACTATTGAGGGCTGAAGAGAAGACGTCTGCATCTCCACGGCATCTGCCTGGGATCATGCAGAAGACGAGACAGAAAAGATGAAAAGGAGGAGAACTAACTAGTAGCCACAAGTTCCTTTGAGAGTTTTAGATGTCCGAATTAGTTGAGGACAAATAGTGAGAACGAAATGCAAAATCAAGCCAGTGATAAAACACGACATGTGAACTTAACCTTAATAATCACGTCACAATTCACCCCCAGAGAGTTTTAGCAAAAACGTAGAAAAAACAACCTTGTAGAAACATTCGCCAAGTGGTTCGAATTGATGGGTTTTGTCAATCTCCGGGCCTCTTGCTGATCAGGTGGCTGATTGCAGAGAAAAACACCGCGTGACACGCAGACGGACACGCGTATTCACACCGTATTCAAGTTGTTACGGGATAGAAAATCCAGATAACATACTATTACACTTCGATATATGCATTTAATCGATTTACTTCCTATTTTTAACATAGAATATCCAAATTATTAAGAAACAGCCTTGTTTTAACAGATGAATCTTTTCAAACAGTTGGATTGGTCTGATACCGAATTTTACACAGTCATCATAACAAAAACGTCACAAGTTCAAATCTTGTAGGACCTATCTGCTAGTGAATAATAGCAGAAAGCTCTCACAAAATATAAACAAGCCAGGAAAATCCAGATACATTACCTTTGTTTCAGCGTTATTGAGGGAGATCTAGTCAATGACATTGGATCGTGCATTTTCTAAGCTAGCTGCTTTTTGGGGTTGCAAGAATTTCCAAGACGAGATGTCCCTTGATGACTTCCACACTAACGCCCGAGTACACATAGTGTCGATCATAATCAACTCACTGTTTTAGATAAAGCATGACATGGACATCGGGGAGCATTTGGGCTTATATAACACCTCCATCATCAGGCCTCATGTACACCCGGAGTCTCGGCAGAGTGAGTTTGGCAGTACCACTGAATTGCAAAAGGTTAATCCAGGAAAATAGAGTCGTTCAATCTTCAGCTAACGATCACTTCTTGCTGATCTTGTTGGCTCAAGCTATTTGCTGCAACCACACAAACCACTTTTGACAAGAAGACGCCTGAGATGTCTATGCTGGTTGGAGTTCAAGGCAACTTTCTTCACCAGATACGCCTCCGTGTTGGCGACAGCCGCCACTTCAGCCTGAACAACCATAAGATGAATCCTGGAATGCATTCGAATGGGGAAGCTGAAAGCGCGCTGTTCTTGCTGGTGTTGAGTGTGATTAAGGTAATGGTCAGCCGATGGCCCGACCTCCAGCTTTGCAGCTTGATGCTACTCTCGGCAAAATCAACTCCGACACAGTATTTACCGTCTCTTTAGCCTGAAGAAGCCTAACCTTGAGCCTTCAATGACTCGATTGTATTTAGGATTCCTC
>JAGVVM010013458.1:0-14889 GCA_019149425.1 Psidium friedrichsthalianum
CCGGGCATATGCTCGCAACTTGAGGGGGAGTGTTGAGATATTTGGGGGGAGTGCAACGTAAATGGAGGAAGAACAGTGGACTTTATTGTTATTCCTTGTTTCGTGCTGCTAATGGTTACCTGAAGAGCTTTTCACAGACTACAACCACCCTCTGACTAGTCTGCTGCTGCGCGTACTTCTCCCTGAGTGCATGACGGACCTCTCTGATCTGCTATCCCATCCTGCACTTTCTCTGCTTCTGCATAACAACAGAGTCCGTCCTGGGCCAACTAACACAAAAAATACTAGTAAAAGAAGAAAGAGACGAACAGTTATGTATAGCTTCTCCATGCTTTCAACAAAGTTTGTCAGTTTTACCACGCATAGTTTGAGGATCTAAGACTAACATATCTCATGCTCAGCCAACCTGAAAATCTTCAGACACCCGAGACATTAAGCATTTTCTCAAAATTTTCATCATGCCTGTAGAGCTCTCTCCCAATGGGCATCAGAAAATATGTGAAACTAGCACTGGAGAATGTGGTATTGGTGGATGTACAAGTAAATTGATGAACTATTGCAATTAGCCGGGTGCTCTAAGACCCCAAACACCATACATAAGAAAAAAGATCAATTGATCAACAGAGTACCAAGACTAAAAAATACATATCAGCACCAGTAGTCCTTCTCCCAGTAAAGATTAGATGGAAAAAGTTCTACCCAAGAAACCATCTATTTATGCAAGTTTGACATCTCCGAATATGTTCTTTCAAAATCAAGGCATCCAACCCTATACAGGAAACAGTGCAGAAGTAGACATTTCGATGTCAGGATTGTCCATAAAAATTGCAAATAAGACCATATGATTCGTGTTACAGCTTCATGCAGTGTAATTAACTCTAACCCAAGCCAGAGGAGAAGAAGGCACAAAGTTTGTTTATTATTTTACCTGTTTTATGCCCTTCAAAATTCCTTCCATGGAATCCATAAGTTTCAGGCAACCAGCAGTATCACTTATAGCATCTTGAAACTGAATGGAATTACAAACAAATAGTTTCAAGGAAGGTAAAACTGTGAAAAAATTGATGACCAACCAAAAGCTTACGTTTGTGATATAAACCATGGGAAAGAAGATATGTAAAACCATGTTTAAAAGGAACTTCACTGAAGTTTCCAACACAGTAAATGCAGTCATAACTTCCTTTAAAATAATTCTAGTAGGAAACAGCGCAATGGAAAATTTCCTATATAAGCCTTATTGTAGAAAACGTACTAAAAGTTGCATTTACCCACAACAACAAAAAATACGACTCGCCTTATGTTAAGGCTTCTATCTAGCTAAATTGCAAAGCCAAATGTGAACAACAATGCAGCAAATAGTAATTCCTCCAATAGGAGTTTATAATCGTTGTGAAAGCACCACTAGTAAGGCACGACATGCTATTACTTTGGCTAAACCTAACTAAGGGCTTCACTAAAGAGCAAATTTGTGAGCTCTCCATGAGCCCTTTAACATAAATTTCACTGCAGCTAGATACCTCGCGTTTGAGGCAACATTCATGAGACTCGAAGAAAGAAGAAAGGTACCTGGTTAAAAAGAACGATTATAGAAGAGGATGTAGGAGCACTTCAGAAGAGGAGGGGCAACAGACAGACACTACTCAAGATCTTCGATCCATGAGGTTATACCTGGGAATTTAGCGAATTCAATAACGATGTTTCCTTCAGCATTAGCTCTTTAATCTCCAAAAGTGTGTTATATGTTGCGTAATATTTACGTGTTTGTCTATGAATTTCCTGTAAATTAACAAACAAAGACAATTGTAATTGAAGTGTCAGCACTAAGAATAGTTACACAAAAACAATGTACAAGATACACAGAAGCGAAGCTTCAAAAACTGAACTCCTTACCACAATATTCATATTCAACTCCGAAAAGCGGCGCTCATACCTGCATAAAGCACTTTGGTTACAAATCCTGGAAAAACTTACTTGTGCTTGAGGGGAAGAAGTATGCCCTTAAACCAGACCCAGATCAATCCACTCTAATGTTGTTCAAAACTGAAACAGCGTTAACAATGGCCAGCACAGCAAGTTATTTTAAGAGTCAATTAGGAAGCAAGTCATGATGTGAATAGATCGACTATCTAAAGTTTAAAAAGTAGTAGCAATACTTAAAAGGACGAGAAGGCCCGAAATCCTCTTGTTAAGTTTTTAAACATTAAAATCACACCTCATCTAATAACTTAAACTTTTAGAAAAGTTGGTGGCGGTTCCATAAAATCTTTGGCTAAAGTACACCACAAGTGACAAAACTTGTGTACAGTGCTCACTTTAGTGCCAAAACTTTCAAAACAATCACTTAAAGCCAAAATTTTATAAAAATGCTCACTTCAGTGTCAGCTCCAATTTGAATTGACATGGCTCGCCGAAGCTGGCATTGAAGTGAGCGTTTTTCAAAACATTTGGCACTTAAGTGATCTCTTTAAAATTTTTGGCACTTAAGTGATCATTTTTCAAAAAATTTAGGACTTAGGTAATCGTTTTAAAAGTTTTCGTCACTAGAATAAGCATCGTACACAAGTTTTCGCACTTGTAGTATATGTAAGCCTAAAATCTTTTATAGTAGGAGAGCAGTAGGTCCTACTAAATCTTTCTAGGCCTCATTTGCCTCTCCTATTATATAATTTCATGCTTTAATGTTATGCCAACTTCCAACTAACACGAGTGGCAGTGTAGAAGTTGTAAGATGCCTCCCCTAATATATAATTTCATGCTTTAATGTTATGCCAGATTCCAGCTTATCCGTGAGTAGCAGTGTAGAAGTTGTAAGATTTTATGCAACCACTGCCAACTGTTCTAAAAGCTTAAGCTGTTAGATGAAAGCGTGATTTAATATATAAATATTCTATCACTCCCCCTCACACTTCTTTTTTTCTGTTTAGTACTAGGCATAAACATATTTAATTGAGGAGGCAAATGGAGCCTAGAAAAATTTGAACTCAGGATCTTCTACTCTAATACTATGTAAGATTTTGTGAGACCACTCTCAACCGTTCTAAAAGTTTAAGCTGTTAGATAAAAGCATGGTTTAATATTTAAATATTCTATCATAAGTATTTAAATATTAACATCACGTCTTTATCTAATAGTCTAATCTTTTATTATAGTTGATAGTAGTCCGACAAAATCTTTCACGACCTATGATGTTTGGCATTTCTGAAAATCACATACTTATAACTAGGGGGACAAAAATAGCCCCACTTTTTTATGTTGAAAAAGCAAATAACTTACTCTTCCTCGAGGAACAAAAATGGCCACCGATGTATTTTCCGATCAAGCGATCCTATGATGCAGTTGAGACACCATTTACATGACATGCTAACATGGAATTTTTTATTTTTCGCAAATTAAGTATTAAGATTTAAGATTTCTCAACTAAATTTATATTATTTATTTAAGACCAAAAAGAAAAAATGCAAGCAGATGTAGAATGAGAGAGTGGGGAAGGCAGTGGGCTGGCAGCAGTAGTCAACACTACTCTTGAGGCTAGCATCAACTGCAACATACTGCTACATGTCACATAAAAGTGGCTTTGCTTAGTTATATACTAAATAAACAAACTTGGGATCCAAAATGGCTCTAGATGAGCACAAAAGGTCACAAGAGCAGCCGTTAAGGGAGCAAACTGGTTGCCATGGGTACACAGGCAAGAGAGAGGAAGCAAAGAGGTGACTGTTAGAGTGCAGGAGTTCCACTAACAGTGGTCTCAGCTCGATGATCCAAGTGTTCCATTAACAAACGGTTAAGATTTGCTTGTAAAATTTATCAAGCAAAACTATCAATTATTCGGCCTCCATCTATGCCCGATCCCAAGCACCAATAGCACTTCTATCCACAGTCGCCTTTGACTGCTCTGTCCTATAGCCAAATTACGAGGGCGTCGGCCATTAATGTCAACGAGAGATGTTGCGGCCAAATGCCAACCTTGAGGGTGGCGTTCGCCAACAGCCACCCCCCCTTCACCTATCCTCTTCTGTGTTCACCGGTTTTTTTTTTTTTATGTTAAAGTGAAAATTATTTTTAGCTTTAAAAACTCTTTAATGTAAATTTTTAAAATTTTGAAATAAAAAGTGCCACGTCAACTGCCTGAATGATCTCTTGAACTGTAAATACAACAGTGGCCTTTTAATATCCTTGAGTAAGAGCACATGAATTTTTTTTTTCCTTTAAGTTTAAAAAGTGGGGTCATTTTTGTCCCCTGATACAATTACCTGAATTTTTTTAGAATTTGGTCATTTGAGAAGAGTAGTGCAGAATATAGAAGAGGAAAAGAGAGGTATGATTGCCAAGTATCCAGCATCCATAATGTAGATGTAGACATAAAAAAAATGGTAAATGTAAAGAGTATGAAAAAGTGGTAATTGTTAAGCGATAACAAACCAATGAAGTTTTCATCTAATAAGCTTAAGCTTTTGAAACAATTGACAGCGATCTCAAAACTAACTCCTCACACATTTTCTACTTTTTCAGCGAAATAGTATTAGCTTGACAATAATTGGATATAAAGAGAGCCTGTTTGTCAATAAAAATTTCAGAATCCTTTAAATGAGTATATATTAAGTACTTCCGCTAGCCCACATCACTCCTATAGTTTCATCCCTAGATTATGTCTACATCAATTTTTTGGTCCATTACTAGCAGGAACACTTAACTTGTTGGAATTAACGTTCTCTAAAGAGTAGGTAATCGAATGCATGCCTATCAAGGGATCATTTTACGTATTTCATCTCACCACTGCAAGTAGTTAGATCTACATATCTCATCAATGCAGGATCCCATTGCTTGATTCATATTTTTATGGCAGAGCATTACTAACTGCACCCAAGAAGGAGAAGAACAAGAATAAAACTAGAGTTTGAATCTTCACTTAGACAGGAAAATAACACTAAGGAGGAAAGGTTAGACGTGCTAAAGAACCAACATACATTGTATCAATTTATAACCTACGTTACGATTTTGACACAGACTCCAAATGCTAAATAAAGAAAGTACCTGTAGTAAGGACTAGGAAATGATAAAACTAGTCTATGGAATGAAAATAACAAAAGCAGGAGCCATTTGAAAAATGGGTGACAAAAGAGACCAGATTATCATTGATTCTAGAGAAATCTCAAAGACAAAAGAAGGGCAAGGGACAGAGAGAGAACATACTGAATGAGTTCCGATTGGGAAGGCACATCTTCAAGTTGCCGCTTTACAGACAATACCATCCTCAGTCTAGCCGCTAGTTCCTACCATCAGGAATACATCATGCACCATAAATGAGAATGCAGGACCTCTAACTTTAATGTGCAAAAGAAGCTCAACTGTTACGAAAGCTAAGTTATATCACTTGGCCAAAATAAAATCAGACATGCAATAGCAAGCGCGTTCTGCCAAAGAAATCAAAACAAAGATAATATCCACTTGAAGAATCCAGCACTCAAAGGTTGCCTGCCAAAGGATATTGGATTGCTTTACTACACAGAGAGGGAGCTGCAACACCATGATCAATGGCTGTAGTTTACTGATAAACATCAGAATCAAAACATGACAAGTTTGAAATCCCAAAAGAATTTTACGCAGTTGATACAGCATGGGTTTCTTTTACCAGAATGATTATGGTCTTCTAAGAAAATTTGCATGCACTTCTATAACATGACCTAAAAATCAGAGAAGAAATCTCGACCAAATTCTTATGACAAGATGAGATTTGATTAGAGCCATCCAATGTCAAATTTCAATGATATACCAAATTAAGTTCACAACAAGCAGATAGGATAAGCAGCAAATTGCACTAGCTAATTAGCAATCCATCTCAAACACAATTAATCTCATACATTGAACTCATGAAAGGGCCCCTGAGAGAAGAGTACTTCCATTATGTTTCTGCTGATTATAATTCATACAAGTTACAAAGGGATGGCAGAAGAAAGCATCAGCTTCAACTCTTACGCAGATAAAATGAACATGAACACAAGGTAATATAGCAGCTCTTCGGCTGACATTCAGTGATTTGGAACATGCAATACATTTCAATTCATACATGGCCCGCTATTATTAAATTGTGGATCAGATATATTGAAGAATTTACATAATTCGCTCATCATATGATTCATTCCATTCAGTTCACCATCAATTTGAGCTTTAGCAACTAACTGCAATCCGCAAAAAGGTCCTTTATGGATGGATTATTGTTGAGTAGCCTCTACAGTGCTCTATCACTAACAAACCACCGTGACTCAAAAGTGTTGATCAGATATATGCAAGAAATTATGAATTGGTGATATTCTGGCAGTGCACCAATATATACAATCAGATGACATAACTCATCAAGGATAATAATAAGACCAAATACCTTCTTTACAAGGTGCAACTTTTCCAATGACATGCTAATACAATGATCTAGATCATCGTGGAGACTCTTGCTATCACAGTCATCGGATATTTTCTCCTCCAAGTGAATAATCTTGGCCTCCAAATCTGATTTCTTTGCAATGTAATCAGATTGGAGATCCAAATCTTTCTTTTCCAAGACCTGTAGCCATTCCCATTAAGTAATGTAAAAATGGGAGCAAAAAGCTCAAAGTTACTGGGAGCAAAACAGGAAAAAATGAGGATCCACACATGTTAGATGATGAGAGAATATGGTAGGAAATCCACATGCTGGCCAAACAACAGAATATGAAAATTGGCATTGATTTGAGACTAAATTAACAGTTGGTCCAGGAACAAATGTATTAGCATTAAAAAAAATGGTGTAGAAAAGTGACACTGATTTGAGACTAAACTAACAGTTGGTCCAGGAACAAATGTATTAGCGTTAAAAAATGGTGTAGAAACATGTCTACATTGCAGAGGGAGAATATCAACCTTCAGTGACTGCATGAGCAACATTAATCTGTGAACCACAGAATCGACCTTTGCTGCCCTGATTTTCTCATGTAAGAGTTGCATCTCTTCTAAAATATGCATTATCGTCGGCTTCTGGCCAGGAGAAGAAGAAAACTAAAGTTACCACCAGATGGATAACTACCACAGGAAACAGAGAAAAGAGCTTCTGCCTTTGGAAGAAAGTACTCCTAAATAAATGTCAACTGCTTGCATGAATCCAAATTAATTATCTCCAACCATCATAGCATCTCATTAACCTTTTCCTCTCGATCACTGTATCTTGACACAAAAGTAGTTCTTGCAGCGCCTAAACCACCATCAAGATGCCAAAGAGCATTTTCCTGATCTTTAGTGAAAAGTCCCGTGAGTATTATGTGTGTCCCTAGAGCAAAGAAGGCATGATCTCAGTAGCAAGAGAGATTCGTTTTATGACAGAAAAGAAGCCACATTAGCATGTAAAGATGTAAAACTAATTCAGAAGCATGGTATCATACCAATTAGCGAAACTACGTCATCCCCCCTACCTCCAACGCGTGTCCAAACAAGATTGACCAGCCACAGTGCAACAGGATACACACTTCCGACTTCGCCGCTGTCAATGTCCGAAGCTTGCAATGGGCGCAGGCAGTTTATCAGTAATAAAGCTTCTTCAACTCTGTGACTTGCATCATTGAATACAAACACAAAAGCCGTAGATGCAAAAAGAGAACTTCAATATGAATACTCGATCACTTAGAGATTTATTTGCAAAAGCAAGGCAATATACATTAAATCAACACAGCTCCTTGGAAAGAAAACAATTTACTTGGGCAAGAAACACAGGATTCAGGCCAAATACCCCAAGCAGCCATTGGTAAACACTCGAGTTTCCCTCAAAGCTCATATTGACGAAAGGAATGCATGCTCTCTAACAATCAAAGACCTCAGAACACGGGTGCAACCTTCATTTTGAGCAGTGCTGTGATGTGAAACTAAAGAGGATTTCACCACACTCCATTGTATTGTCACTGCTATCGATAATCAACCGACTAAACGAAGGAACAAATCAAACAAAGAAACGTCCTTTCTTCCATCTCCCCCATAAATGTCTCTCGTTTAAAGACTACTGTCAACAACGGAGGAGCTGTAAATCAAATTGAAACTACAAGAAGCAATACAAATACGCTGTCCAGCTCTCTCGCGCGAGCGCAGGAGAGAGAGAGAGAGAGAGAGAGAGAGAGAGAGAGAGATTGCCTGATGTTATCTTGAGTTAGAGTTTCAGGCGAAGGGAGGCTGAGTTTGGGATCGACGGCGCGGATGCGCCGGAACAGTCCGGCGACGAGCGCGACGGAGTCCGATGAGTGCGGACGTCGGGTCGGGCCAAGATCGATCGATCGATCCGAGAAAGATGACTCGAGGATGGCTCGGCCAAAATAGATTCATTATTTCCTAGTAATTTTCTCGATTTATATAACAACTCAGCTAATAATTTTTATTTTTTGATAAACAAAGTTCTAAGCTTCAAATAAAAATGGATTCCTTGATTTTTATTTTATTTTATTTTTTACTGTATCTGTCCTAGGAGATTAATCGACTAAATTGAGTCGCTACAAAGTTCTTAGATAAACTCGGGATTAAGCTAAACATCAAATGATTCATATTTATCAAAGACCAATCGGGATTCATTCTATATCCATCACTAACTTTAATTTATAAATTAATCCCTTGAGATACCATAAATAATCACACTAGTTATATCATATGAGTGAGATATTCAAATTTAATTCACTCCATTCTCAATAGGATGCAAAATCATCTCTTCCCTTCCCTAATAATTGGAATTGCCCTTTCCAAGGAAAATGAGTGGAAAAAAAGGTTAAAAAAAGGCAGCGTAGATTATTGCCGATAATACATTCACGTGAAAAGAGAGAAGTATAATGGGAGAAGAATAGCAAGAGCCATAATTTTTGTATAGCGCTCACTCGAGGGCCATAATTTTTTTTTCACCCACTTAAGTACCACATCGAAATAAAATCGCTCACTTGAGTATCATTTTCGGCTAATCATCCTATGTTGATTTTTTATTTAATTTTCAATGACATGTGGATATTTTTATGATTTTTTTTATTTTTTATTTTTCTTTGCATTTTTTTTTTACCTTGGCCGACGAGGGTCGCCAATGACCTTAGCCGGCCAAGGAAAAAGCAAAAGAAGAATCAACATCAACATCACATTTATCCCAAATCAGTTGGAGTCAGCGATCGATGAATATAAAGCGAAAAGTTTAAAAATATACTAAAATAAAAGCAAAAACGTGAATACCCCAAAAATAAAATAAATAAATAAATGCATAAATAAATATAAATAAATAGAAAGGACTAAACGGGGCACTCTAGAATATAGGAAATCCCCTATTTATAATGCAAATAGCTTTCCTCCATTCCGTCCTAAGACAGACCGTACGCCAATCTATTTTCCACTCCATTAAATCTTGTTTTACTACCTTTTTCCAAGTAAATTTAGGCCGACCTTGTCCTTTCTTCATATCGTGTTCTCGGTAACACACTTCTATTATTATCAAAGCATTTAGGGGTCTATGAAGAATATATCCAAATCATCTCAATTTATGTTATCTCATCTTCTCTACCACCGATGCTATTCCAACTTTTCGTCGAATATTGTCTTTAAATAAATAAAAATTTAAAAAGTTGTCTCAGCTAGACAAATCACCGACGACACTTAACTTATCGATATTTAAAAATTGTGGCTTTAAGTGATTGGAAAAAAAAATTATAACAGTCGAATGAGCATCGTATCAGTGTTACGACATTCTTGTTATTCCTCTTCCCATGTATAGTGTTCATTGACATAAAGAGATGTACCCTTTAGTATGTTGATGGACTCATTTTTTTTTTCTTTCTTTTAAGAGGAGATCATCACCATATGAGAAATCATCAAACATGAACGAACAGCTTAAGGATGTGTTAGTTTCTAAGGAAATGTATAATTTAGGAAACATTTTCTTAAGGATAATTGTTTATGTTATTTAGCCAATAAAAAATTTCATCATCAACAAGTTATATCTGAATTTTTGTTAATGGTGAAGATAATTTTTCTTTCGTTCATTTTTTGTAAGCGATCATTTTTAAAGGAAATATTTTTCAAAACATTCATTTTCCATAAAACAAACGGAGCCTAAACGTATGTTACATACGGTTGATGTTGCTTCTCATCATTCCCATATTCTGATCTGCTCCTCTATAGGCAGAAAGCAAATTAACTCCATGTAATAAAGAATGTCTAGCTCGTGAAATCGAAGTCCCTGGCAAAATAAATTAGTCTGTCTCGGGTTGACCTTTATATTTAGTCGGACAAGACATCCGCCGGAGAGTTATATTCGAACTATCTGGCAAAGTCGGCAAACCCATAAAGAACAAGAACCTAAGCACATATCATCGTTCAACGAAAGCATGTCACTCTTCTGCTTACCATCAAAACTCACGAACATAAGAAAATGCCATGCGTCCAACTAAGAAATAGGAAGTCATTAGGACCTGAAGACATCTAAAATGATACTAATAGTCCTTGAATTTTGGCCAAATATGTAATGTCAATCCTTGAATTTTTAACTCGTTTAATATGACCCTTGAACTGTTCCTAAATGTTCAAGTGTGGTCTCTTCATTCACAAGTCCCTAAATGATTGTAAAATTATGCGGTCTAATCCACAAGTCCCTAAATGATTTAGCCCACCACGGGCATGACCTGCTTGGTAGGCACAGTAAGCAAAGACATGAGAACCTTGGCGCGGCAGGCAGACGACAGTCTCATGCACTTCACCGAGCAGGAGGGAGATTGGAATTGCAAAGATGAGACCCGATCGTTGACGCAAAAATGATGTGCCGAAAAGCAATGCAGGGGCGATCAAGTCATGATAATCTCTTGCCCTACCATCGTATCCAGATGATCCAGGATTGAAAGGTTTCCATATCCTACCACCCCAGACCTCTTCCGTTTGCACTCTTCTGGCTACAAGCCTGCTCAGACAAGTCACAAATACAAACAGCTCCGACCAATCCAAAGGAAGGCGAGCAGGCGAGAGAGAGAGAGAGAGAGAGAGAGAGAGAGAGAGAGAGAGTCGCGCACGCGCGCACACATGCCTGTGGTCATGTTAGTCTTTATAATGTTTCTGTGCTCTGAACCCAAACCAACCCAGAGAGTGGAGGGCATAGAACCGGAGAAGAGTTTGATATCACCACGGGAGAGGAAATATTTCAAACGATGAAAACATGTTAACATTTACAACTGCTTCTAGCTTTTTCACTCAACAGCAACACAATATACAGCACCTCTTAAATATTTGAAGAGGATGCGTGCCAACGGTGCATTAATTGCGTCATACAGAACATGTTACGATAGTGGTTTAGTAGAACTCCATAATTGCCACACATGCATATACACAGTGATTACAAGAAAAGAATTTGCCTTTCAAATAGGCAACTGATTTAAAACATAAAAATTCACGGATGCGTCATTTGCAGTGAGGAATTACGACTTCAACATGCCACACTACATTTTTCACACGGTAAATCGTGCTTTACTTCAAAGGCTTTAACTATCATATGAAAACCTCCATTTAATCACCCAGATGGAATCACCAGAGAGACATACCATCTCTTAGGCTCAGATTTCGTATTATCTGTGCAGTTACTCATGGATACAAGAAAGGTAATACCCGAATAAAGACTCCAGCAGGGGAATACTTTTTTAAGTAGTCCCCATAACCTTTTCCTTTCCTTCACCCATTCTTAAGAGTTGATAGATCCACTTGTTTCCTAGGGATCTAAACAACGCATATTTCATTCCATCTCAAGCTCTCGACACCTAGAAATGCGGGTTCCTGGAAATCTGTTTCTTTTGGCCCATAAAGTTGACCAGAATGAAACCGACAATGAGAATTCCAATCAAACCAAAAAGTAAATGACATCAAAGTCCAAGTAAGAAAGAACATGGCATGAACCCCAAAGGAGAGAAGATGGCAATTGTAGAACATTCCCTTCTCTAAGGAAGGGCCAAACATTACATGTCACTGAAGCATTAGCAGAAAGCTTCAACTCGACAGAAGAGAAGAAGTCATCACCCGATGTACAACAGCAACAAATGTCACAAAGTTGAATCCCATCGCTCATGATAAGCTCTAAATTAGTATCAGTGAGACGACATCCGACCAGGCGTACTGAGGCAACTGATACATCGACAAGATACATGCACTTGGATGGGAACAGCAAATTCAGTCTTCCAATCTGAGTGCGCAGGACGAATACCTGGAGATGCCAAAGTATCACCTCCACAGCTTCACTGTCTTGTCGTGACTAGCTGAAGCAACCAGGCCTGTCACATTTGAAACTGCCAATGCAGCAATTAATCCATCATGAGCTGGCAAAGCCATTGTCTTGTTCTCGGCCATATTCCACAGCTCCAGGGTCTGCAGAGAATTTTCAATTAGCTTACACCAAAACACAATTAAACCAAGATCTTATGGGCAATAGAAGTCTAAAGAGTATTCACGTGACTTGTACTTCTAGTTAAGGCACATAGCTTTTTCCTGTTCCAAGGCTCTTGTAAAGCCTGCTTCAGAAGCCATGATATTGATATTGCCATATTAACTGGGCATCACTACTTCGAAGGAAAGTAGAGAAGGACGCATTGTACAAGACAATCACTCAATATTTTAGAAATTCGTGAGCCCAATTATCATCCCAGGAAGCTCCCAGAAATTTCTTATATAGTCCTAAGAACAAGATTCAGGAACATCTAACTATAGACTTATATCTTCTCCAATGTACGGAGCTAGAATGCACATGAAAACGCTAAAATAAATAATTCAAACGTGACTTACCTGGTAGCAGCAATCACCAGAAGTGAAAGATAAGTTGGGTGGAACACACAGGAGGAAACCTTGTTTCCATTGCAGCTCAATTCATGTATACAGTCCCATTCACTACCTGACCCAACTGACCAAACTCTCACAGAGTCCTCACTGACTGACGCAAGTAACTCGCCAGTAGAATCCCAACACACAGAACTGATTGACTTAGTATGCCCCTGTTATCAAAATACAGATTCAAGCAGCAACTATCAACATGTTACAAGAAGCAAGAACCAAAAAAAAAAAAAAAAAGACAAAGGCAACCAAACATGACTGTCTCAAAGACTAGAATGGCCAACTTGATTAAAAGGCCTTGCAATTCAATGAGTTACAATTTCAATAATGACGAGATGGATGCGAACCATAAAATTCTCTGAAAGATGACATACACCTAGAAACTAATTGTGCCACTAAAATAGCGTCGGTAAATGGTGACACATACTCGAACGTCATATACTTCAATACAGAAGATAAAAAGATGACAAGCTATGATGATCTTTTTTTCCTACTGTTGTTTCTCATCTGGATCGAGCCTCAACTCTAGACCTGGGAAAATGCTACTTTATTGGGCAAGTTGCTTCGTAGATATTCAGCAAGCCAATAGGGTCACCAATAGACCCTAGAATAAAAACCGAAATATCTCCTATCACCAATGTAAAATTTTGGCAGCGATGAAATAATAGCTTTTCTTCCAATGCTCAGAGAAATAAAACATTTCGTCATTTAAATTTTCAATATAGTAACAGATCCAAGAGGAACCACCAACATCATTCAATCACACCTCTAGAGCTAAGACAATCATTCACTCAGCAACAATACCCCATTTGACTAGACCAAATAAAAAGGAAAAAGTTACTTAAAATTCAACCTGCAAGGTTTGCCTGCAGTCTTGTGTGTCTACATCCAATATAGATGACGACATTATCTGTAGCTGCAGCAAGATACCTTCCAAGACGTGGTTGGAATCTCAACTGGGCAGTGCCACCCTGATTCACGAGCAACATAAATTATACATTTTCACAGAACCGACATGTATCTGATGCACCATCTCACTAAAACCCCATAAGGGACAACACGAGCAGTACGATAATTTATTTGTACCCTGAATACCCTCGAACAGCTGCCATTATTAATGCTCCAGTATCTTATCTCACCATCCCATCACAAGAGCAGATAAGATCATCTTTATTTGGGTGGAAGTCCAGAGACATAACAGTAGAAGAATGCCCCATAAAAGTTCGAAGAGAATAACCAGGCTGAAATGAACAAATGATCAATTGATGATACCATATACACAAAGACATTAAACATAAAGCCAACAAAATTGAAGCTAAATACATCATACCACAAAGGGACAAAACAGAGAGAGTCAAATAAATCTAAGCAAGGTCACATATGAATTTGCCCTCTACATTGAACAACAACTACCTACAAAAGAAACTCTTAAAACATGATCATTATCGGGGTAAAATGAAGAAGCCTCAACATTGAGCTTCCAAAGAATGCATGAAGCCACGAAGGATAAATACAATCTAATAGTTACAGACTATTTCAGTAAAAGCCACACAACAAATGCCATAGAAGTCTGCACACGAAAAACAGCAATTTCATTGAGCTCCGAAGAGAATGCTCTCAAAAGGATCTATGAAGTAGCCAAATCTTCACTTGATCATTATCACAAGAGAATACCCATGGCAGAGTTTATCAATACCAGCAGGCTCTGGAATTCCAGCTTCAAGGGTAACAAGAGGAGATGATCATCTCATGTAAACAAGTGTGGAAATTCAGAGAACTTGATATGTTGAAGCAACTCTATAGGTTTGAAACAAGAGTCAGATTGCATAACCATTAACATGGACATTTAGGCAATAAAATTCATTTGTAATATGTGTGCATATTTTTGCATATATATAAACTGTGTGTGTGCGCGCTCCCAAAATTTCAATGTTCAGATTTTTAGAACAATGGCAACTCCAATTAGGGCTACAAGCCAAAAATCGACCCCAAAGTCATTCTCATTGATGTTGCAAATGGCAACATGCAAAAGACGGGGACATCTGAATATTG
>JAGVVM010013459.1:0-11720 GCA_019149425.1 Psidium friedrichsthalianum
CCATGACAAAGTCACCTCTCATCCAAATAAGGGAGGCCAGCACTAAATAAGGTTGGCATATTACGCAGGACAGTAGTGACACAATATATCGAATATATTATTCTCAACCGTCCTATAAGTGCTTCTAAATTAAAACCATTCTAGCTAATCATGAAAAAGAAAACCCACTTTTTGTTTGATGGGCTGGGGAAGAATGCGGTACCAAGACAAATTTCCCTCAGCTACAGGTACTGTTTGTAAATGTAAATAGAGAAATAATCACGTTTCAAATTGATTCTACATGGTGCGGGGGTTTTACTGATTGTTTCAGAATCTTAAAGAAGAATCTGCATAGCACAGTCCTCAGGAGTAGAAAGATTCTTTAGTCAATTAGCAAAGTTGTAAGGGATTCAAAATACAAGACTAAATCCAGTACAAGAAGTAAAAAGAGAAGTGAAAGAATATAGTTATTCCCTATAACCCTTGTTGTCAAAGTCTAAGAATTTTACATGAAACAAATAAAAAAAGAGAAGGGGAAGACCTACCTCGTGCCAACAGAATCAAGAAAGCATGTTCCAAGAGAACCTATTAATCTAGAAGCAATTTGTTGAGAAACAACCGGGAGTCAGTCTTCAATAGCTCTCAGTATGAGAAAGAGGATTTGAGAGGTCTTAACTTGAAAAATGGAATTTTATATCTCCAACAAATGCATATTGAATATTTTGGTCTGTACTTTGTGCCTTTCGTTCATTTTCTCACAGTATCAAGAAAACCAAAATCAAACGAAATAAAAAATATCATCTTGTGCCATCAACATCAGCCTCGTTTCTGCCCTCCAAAAAGAGAAAGATCAGCCTCATCCTGAGAATATTTTTGAAAAACATAGAGAAAGCAGTCTACAAGCATGTGTTCATGATTCATACATCTTTAGGAGTACAGGATAGTCTTTATAGCAATCCCAAGCATGGGCTAGATTCATCAACTACGTAGACACAGGAATATGCAAAGAATGACTTATCAATATGAAGGTATGAGAATGAGAAGGGGTATTACTGGCATAAAATCTATGATTGGATTCAAGAAAGCATAGCCTCAGGTAATTTGGCTAAGAAAAAACTACTCGAATAAAGGTAAGAGAATGAAAAGTACCACAGCTAATTTTACTGCATATACACCAGAAGCAATTGCAACCCTCTTGGAGGCAAATAAATGAACAACAGAGGATCTTTAAAATGTACAAAATCTTCTATTCAGAAAGACAGGTAACTATTCAAACAGTATCAGATACAAAAGTCATACCATCAAACAAAAGACAGAACGAAGATAGTCATGAAGATCACCTTGAGAGAAACACAAAGTAGGGCACAGCAGACAAGCATAAGCCTCAGATATCTCAGGTGCTCTTCAGCCTCAAACTACAGAATAATTTAGAAATGACCTCCAATGAAAACTATCCCCAAGGCAAGAGAATTATAAATTACACAAAGCAAGAGCACAGAGCCTCATTTGCATCCGAAAATCTATCTAAAGCAGCAACGGTTTAGCAAAAAAAAAAAAACACGGTTATCTACAACCGATGAGCCAAGCTTTTTCTCACGTTCCTTTCCGCCTCAACCAACAGCATGATCCACCATCGCAATCTCAAAATAACTAACAAAACTCCGTGAGACGTGCAAATCAGACTAATCAACAAACACGTTAACACTATCCCAAATTCACGGACCCTTGTCAGTGTTCAACAACCTACAAACACACCTGATCTCATTAGTCAAATATGCATTGTTTTTTCAGGCTGTTTCAACAGAATTCTGCGAATCAATCCTAAGAACATGTATGCTGTGCACAAAAACAACAACCAACAAAATACTCAAATAAGTTCCATCACATTCAACACGTATCGTGGACACAAGGCACAGGCGGAAAAAAGCCATATTTCATCCATCATCCAAGTCCTGGCGAGTGATTAGCTATGCAAACTTCCACGCATCCGTCCGCGCCATAACGAGAACCGACAAAAGAGACGGCAACCTTTCTGCGAAGGGATAACCAGTACGAACCGGAGGAAATTGGCGAGGGGGAAATCGGTGGAGAGGTGAGAGAAGACTTGGTCCATGTGCTTGGACGCATCGCACCAGGAGGCCCAGAAATGGAGGACCGACGGAGCTCCGGCCTGGACGACGGCGTCGAGCTCTTGCTTCGATCGGACTTCCTTCACAGAACCTCCCATTGATATCAAGTGAAGGATCCCGAGTCGAAGCGCCAAGAGGGGGACGCCGCGAGGGAGGAGAGAGTGTACTCAGCGAGCAGCAGAAAAACCCTAGAAAGTCCCCTCCTTTATGTGTAGCTTTCGATTCAAGCGCTGCAGAGGCAGAGTCGGAGGAGGAAGATGCTTGATATATTCTGTCACTGGGGATGTGGGTTCGTGATGATCTTTGCTAAATCTTTCACCGTTTAAAATAAAGAAGAAAGAATTGCAATTTAGCTGTGAGGTCCTTTCACAAAAAGTACCTCGTATTTGGCTTTATTTCAAATGAACCCCTGTACTTGATTAAATGTGGCCGACCGCAATGCACGTGTCGCTCACGTGCTCGATTTTTCGGGGAAGGGCATTTTCGTCGTAACATGGACCAGTGCTCAAAATACTAAAATTAAAGCTAAACCCTAGATAGATAAAGACAGGTTGCGAGATTTTTTGGGCGGGGGTGGGGGAGGGAAGAGAGATAGCAGAGGCGGAGGGTTGAGCGGCGCGCGCCGGCGAGGGCCTAGTGTCCTCGGCGGGCTCAATGAACATAATGCTTGTGGATATTGGAGCTTGCCAAAAACCTTACCAATAGAGACGCACATGAAAAAGTACGAAAAAGTCAAGAGATCTAAGAGAAAAACAAGCACATCTCGAAATGTCGGAGATGCCCAAACATGTCAAGGTAGTCCGAGAGAAACTCTAGATTTGCAACTCCATGATTGAATCGAAAAACGAAACAAAAAATTATTGGTTCTACCCCTTCTTCTTTTTCGAGGAGATTGAATCTTTCTATTGAGAGTCCAAAAGCGTCAAGGCAGCATTGCCAAGTCAGATTCATAATATCAATTTGATAGGATAAACTGATTCCACAAATATGCTCTTCACTCGACACTCTTTAGGATTCCGTGGATCAGAAAGTCTTTTGAAGACCCAGAATTATCTCTTTAAATAACCAAAGATAAGGCCCGACATGAGATGGGATACCTGTCTCAGATCGTCCATGAATCCTTGCCTTCTACCTTTCATAGTATCGAAAACAGCAACCTCATTGGCGGTTCGAGAAAAGCGTGGAAACACATTGTACTGTATAAAAAGATTGACAGGCACACACAAGCCATGATTATTAAACCTCCATGAAGTCCTCACTTAATATAGGTGACTTCTCAGAAAAGACACCAAAGTCCAAATGTGAATGGATCACTTTCACCAGTACTTAGACAACAACCTCAAATTAAAATATAATGTCCAGCATGTCCAAATGCACTCCAGACCAGTAATAGGTGAGCAAAGAATGACTAGAATTTTCAGAAAGGAAATTTATTCCCAGGTTCTTCTTGTAAAAACTCAAGCGTTCTCGCTGGATTTGTCCAGTGCGATCAAAATGTTCCCGTGGTGCCTTCTTGAGTCCTTCAATGGATTCATTTTCTAGAACCTTTAAGATCTGTATGAATAAAAGCACGTAAATCGACAACATGATTAACAGTCTCTTAAAAATGTAAGAAACAAGGATCATGCGGGTTCTTTTGGAGTTCCATTGAACTCTATGTTTAAGAAAGTGAAACTTACCCTTCGTCTACGAGCTCCTTTAAAAGTATCTACACCACTGCATGATTCGACCACAACTTTGAGGCAACCTGGCAGAAGATAAATCACGTGTTGTTACCAAACCATTATGTACTGTAATTACAGCAACAGTAACATGATAGGGAAAGCAACTGACAGTAGATGCCAGGAAGCAACAGCAGATGAATCTTCATGAGACTAACTGCCTCCCGGGGATCTTGCAGATGCAGGTCAAGCAAAAATTCACCGTCTGCATCTGCATTTCTGCCCCTGTTCACAACGAGAACAATAATGATGAGTGCGTTCTTTTACTCCTTCCCCAAAACCGGGAAAAGGGAAAAGACATGCTTAGCATGGAATATATTTTCCATGAACATTCTTTTTTTCCGTTTGCATTAACCTGTTATAAGCACTGTTCAGCACAAGATCCTCTTGCAAAAGTTAATACCTTGTCTCGTAAATAATTTCATTGGATTCTTCATCTGCTTCACGAGCCTTTTTGTTGTGGTAGTGTCCCTGACATAACAATCATATCAATTTCCCAGAAATTTTATTTTTTTAACTTACGGAGTACGGGCGGTGAACCCATCTGCACAAACCAATCGGCACATGCCTAAATACCATCAGTTTTGACAAGATCCAGGCTGCACCTAAAAACCTCTGAAGCTTCACTGTAATATCTCAAAGAAGGATCACTTATTTACTTCCAGTAAGATTCTCCATAAGTACTTGAAGGTCACAATTGAAAATATAGCATGCTCGACATATGGACGCAACTGATTGTTAGTTCTTTGAGAACATTATCCTCCCATAAAAAAAACACTTATGGTAACAAGTACGAGTGCATACCAATCCCATCAAACTAGTAGCATGATTTAGAAGGCAGTGTACACAGTGCAAGGCCAATCAAAAGAGCTCCTATCTAAAGTTGCTGTCTAAAAGGACAAGAATGTTGAATTATTTTTCCATTGATCAATAGAACTCAGATGTCCACTGAACTGGTTAAGGACCCCCTTTGGGGAGTTGGAAGAGTAAGATTGTTCAGGTTGGCATTGACTTGGTCAGCATCTTCCACTTCTGCCTCGTCTTCATTCTACAGACCGATAAGAATCCATTTAGTGTCCATCAACTCTTGTGCCTTATTTATGAAGTGCAAGCAATTGAGTGGCCAATTCTTTGTATATTTGAGTCACAACTTTTGTTGGGCTTGAATCCCTGATAGATCAATGGACTGATGAATCAAATTTGCCCTACTAAGATTCCTGAAGAAGACTGTCATTGGCCTTATAAACTTATCAAGACATAACTACGTTCAAGCCTTCTAAACTTATCAAGACACAACTACTATATTCCAGACGTTCAGACCAAAAAATATGTGCATATATATTCATAGACGTTTATAAGCTTTACCTGTTCCAAAAGTCTTTCAGCCAAAGCCCAATCTCCATTAGCATAAGCTTCAAGAGCCTGATTTATAGATTGCACACAATTTTCAGCACAATTTAAACAGAATGAAATTCAACATGCAATTTAGAAACAAATAGATTAGGAAAAGTCACTCACTGTTCCGTAGTATTCTCTCATAATTCTACGATGCTCCAATACAGCCTTTCAGAGAACTTCATATGCATCTTCCTCATCTATATTAACAGCTACTTACTTTGTCAAATAAGGACAAGTAAAGGAAACGACAAAAAGAGGATCGAAAAAATCAATGCACACATCAATAGACAGTACAGCATAATTAGCTACGCGGACTCTTTCATTTTGAACTTGAACATTGAACATTCCAGGGTGAAACTTTTCTAGGCTTTTAAATCCATCATATAGTAAGTATACATCAAAATGACTGCCATATTCATGCTATAACTCTAACCTCACACAAGTTTCTTTGATGAGAAAACTGTATCTGCAGGGCGCATATCTAAACATTGGAGTCAGAAAGCACCACCTTAACAGGAGATCAAGTACAGAACACAGATCCTTTCATAAGAGAGAGTATAACATCGTGAAAATGGCCTATGCAGCTTCCATGGCAAAGTAAAGATATTATGAGCAGATATTCAGAGGAAGGGAATTATATTTGGAATCTAACAAAAGGATTTTAGCATGCAATCCACTATTGGCCAATATAAGTTTATCTCCAAACATCTGCATTCAAGGACCTCTACGTATTGATAGTTTTAGGCCTCTAGCAACTAGTAGATAAAACAATATCAGACAGTATTATCTTAAGACGCGACAAGTAACTCATGGGATAGGAAAGCGAAAGGGTTCGGATATGGTTTGCAATTGATAGTAATCTGAATTCACAACTTCTAAGGACGCCAGGATAAAATGTCCCAATTGAAATAAAAGCTCAAGAGCAAGTTCCTGTTGAGGTTTATCTAAGAAACTCTTGAAGAACGAGTGCAAATTCCTCTAGCTCATAACTTCATAGCGTCTTCCCATCATACAAGAAACGAAGTCTTAAAAAGTAAGTTACCCATGGTCATTATTTTCACGGTCTGATTCTGTCACTTGAACCTGTCTTCAGGACTTAAATCTTCTCGTGGCAGAATCACCACATCGCCAAATGCCCTAGATCTCCTCCTGGTATTACAAGAAATGACCTCCTCCTAACAGTTGTCAGGGGAGGTTCATCATCATTTATCTTAGAAGCACAAAATAGTGTGGCCAAAATTTCCTTTTCTTGATTCTTCTCTATATTTGTTGTCTAGTAAGTTCGGCAGACTTAGGTTGGGACAATCTACTTCTTCTCTGCAACAAAAGAAACCATGCATATAACTAGAAGGAAAATATGTAGCCACAAACTGATCCTTTTCCCCGTGGAAATGACTATAAGTTGTAATAACGCAGTTTTTTAGACCACTACCAGAAAATAAGCACATTTTGGGATTGAAAAGATCTGGGGAAGGAAAACTGTTACAAGTATAAGTACAAGGCAATAAGCATACCCTCCTGCATTTAGTGCTACAAACCAATTTTTTGCCCAAGCTGTTTCAGATGGACGGAATATATCTCTAGGTGTAACAGAAGCCAGAGATGAGCAAAAAAAATTAAAAGGAGAGTATATCACTATGCTTTCAAAGGAACCAGAGATGAACAAGATAAATAAAAAAGAAATGACAGAATCAAACAGAGGTAACATCATAACTGTCTCCCAAAGAACCAAAATGGACCTTGTCAACATTCTGACCAGGATAAGGTATCCTATCAGGAGACAGCAACTTGAGCTGCGGAGTCAAAATTGTTGAATACATGGCATAAACTTGCTCTACATGACATGATCCTTAATCAAAACACAAACAAATGAAGAACAAGAATGACAGAGGGCCTTGCATTCATTGATCACCAGAGCCTTTGCGGCATTAATGAATTTTTGTGTCACATTAATAAAAAACCACTCTTTCAAAGTTGACAAACTTCAAAAAATTAACATTGACAACACTTACAGAACCTTGCATTGCACTAAAACATTTGACAATCTATACCCAGAGCCTTTGCGTGCATTAATGAAGTGTTTTGTGTCACATTAATATAAAGAACCACTGTGCTTCTCAATAGTTGTTTGGATGTTTCAATTATCCCCCTATGGCCCCAGATAACACCAATAAATCCATCACAATTAAGGAGCTCTGCTTTGTTCAACCCCATTTGGCAGGCCCCAAATCCACCTATTTTAACTGGTTATTCCTTCAAACCATCTTCACAGAACTTCAAGGATTTGCAGGTAGTAAAATTCACACTGACCAAATTTCTGGTGCAAGAGGAGATATGTCATTCTCCTTGTCTATAAAACAGTAGAATTTTAGTGTTTACATGTATAATGCTTGAAATTCGGAGGCAAACACGAGTAAATGTATCTGCTCTATCTTACTTAACATAAGAGACAATTGAAATTTGTCCATCAATTCACTGAGTTAACAAACATGGCATCTTTCTGTTTCAAGTCCGTATGAGCCACTTGACGTGCCTGGTTTTCTGAATATATAAATTATTAAAAATAAATGTGACTTATCAAAAGAGTATGAATTCTGTGCTTGTACTGCACCTTCATCAGTCGGAGAGTTCTGGTCTACGATGACAAATTAGGTTTATAAAATCAATTAGCACTGAGCAGTCCCAGAAAATTTTAAGAAGTACTAGGTACAATGAACAACCATGCAAGAGAGACTTTACGATTTGACCAGCCTTCTTCAAGGACTGTCCATTCAAGTTGCTCTTTTCCTTGAAGCTATGGCTGAAAATTCAATTAGTTTCTCAAAGCTCTGAGAAAAAAGAAATGCAAGATTATCAGGAGTTAGAGATATCATAAACTTGTGTCTTACCATTTGTAGTTGATCATGATGAACAGAAGTTAAACATGTTACAATAAAAATTTGACTGCACTTGAAATGAATTAATTCAACAGCCAAGTTTAGCCTACCAGGGATTTTTACCATGTGAAAGCTTGTATCAGCAATCGGTCTCGCGCCCATTTCTTTAAACAATCATTGTTGAAGACATTTCTCATGCGACAAGTCTCTTCTCATGTAAGTTACTAATATGACATTCTGTCAAGAGAGATTATCTAAGCAATTTTCCACAGCAAGATAAACGTAAAGGGTCTTTCTATGTTAAATTTCAGAACTGAAGGGAAAATTTTGTGTCCTTATGTTACAAAGTGAAGTTGAACTTTTCTGGTGCAGCATTTATCTGATCGTTACAACCAACCAAAGAGGCACTTACTGACCTATTTGTTGATAGGTTGGAATTTACAAAAGGGAAAGGAATAATCATTTCTTTGTTATTTAATCGAGACACTTTGAAGTGTGTCTAATCTTCTCTTTTCTCGAATTATATTACAAGAATGAGTTTGACATTCCATTATTGTTAAAGCATCCCAGATTGCAAGTTTACAGGATTTATAAAGGCATTCACATAGTCTCCCTCCACCTAATAGTTTAAACTTTTATTTTACACTTTGCGACATGGTATCAAAACCAGGCTTTGTGAGGGTCCCCATTCGTCAATTCCACGCATTGTCTTCAATCTGGTTTAACCATAAGAGAGGGTGTTAAAAGTATCTCACATCACTTGTCTATGGGGTGTTTATGAGCCTTACGTTTACGTAGTCTCCAGTCACTTAATGGCTTAAGCTTTTGGATTGAATATTCTTAAAATTATCATTTCCTATCCCTGGCCACATTATTGATTTGTAGCACACAACAGAGAAATCGTGATAATCGTTCAATTTCAAACTTATTCACTAAGCAGTCCACTCGAGTTAAATAGCTAGAATCACAATGGAGAAAGATAATTATACTTGGCTTGTATCTAGCTTGAAAAGTCACCCATGAATTGTACAATATGGCCTCGACATGATTAGCTTTTCTTGAACAAGATGAACTCCAATGGAAAGAATATTGAATATGATCATGGGCAATCAATCATACATACCTTTTTCACATCATATCCACATATCCCTGCATCAATTTGCAGTATTGTTTGTTAGCCATTTCATTGTATTGAATACATCATGCTGAATTCATCTCATTACATTGTAAGTGTATATATGATGCTGCATTCATCTCATTTGTTAAGGGCATATATTATCTGCATTCCAGATTCATACATTATCCTCTCTCTCACCAACCATTTCATTGTATTTTATGCATGTTCTGCATATGCATGACGGTATCTTTCATTAGGTTGGGGGATCAAATTGGTACACATGTTCAATCAGATCTTCCAACATTTAGTTCCTGTTTGTAGAATCTAGGGGGGAAAAAAAAAACTGTAAACAGATAATTTAAGTATTCCTTTGTTTCTTTAGAATAATGAATTTTCATACTCTCTTTTGTCTTCTCGTCATCTACGTCTGCATGCTGAAATAATTATCATCATCAGTAGAAGTATCGCAAATCCTACGAAGAGGAATTTTTTTCTTTTTTTAAATGACATATATGATAACCATGAAGGCTTATGAATGGTAAGCTTTAGGAAGATTTGACCTTGGAATTTACTGCATGATGACCAATACATAGAAGGATGACAAGCCAGACAATCTGTAGATATTTCTGATGTGAGTCACAGCATGATTGAGTGATTTTGTTTCAACAGAATAACAAGCTAATATAATCTATCTCCGCAAGATGATATGCAAATTGAACTTATGTGATGCTTTAGGCGACACAAGATAAATTTTTAGCATTCGAGTGTCATTGGACATACAAACTAATAAGCAAATGGGTGGAACTCCTCTCACCCAGCATTACATTTGTAATGCCAATTTTGGTTCTATACCTAGCACACAATTTCCTTCCTTTGAAAAGTCAATCCCAGAACCAGAGTGTATTGTTGTTCGAATACAAAGGATGCAGGATAGTATCAAGCACATAAACTGTGGCCTCACAATAACATTGTAAATGTACTCTCCAAAATCATCATTGGTGCATTCCACCTTACACTATAGGAATGGTTGAATTCATTAGCACAAGTTGCCAGTCAGCATATGGGATTCTTGCACTGATGCTGTTACAAATATTCTCCTGCTCGAACCTCTGTATTAGCCACAAGGTAGGGTCTCGAATAGCATATACTACCAGAGGAGAATGAAAGCTAATTTTGTGGTTTCCCATATTGCAATATGATACTTCCAAAGAAAAGTCCGTATATTCATGAAGATGTCATTGAGCAAACACCCACCTGACCCTATCATTAACTTTGCAAACTGATATACGTGGTCTTCATCTTATTATGTCATTTGTCATGAAGATCTGACACTTGTTTCTCAGGAACCTATTCCACTTTAACAAAACTAAGACATATTGCAACAAGCAGGTCGCTATATGTACAAATTGCAATTACACAAACTGTCTTTCAAAGTCGTATGTAAGATCTCAGAAGTCCAATCTTATCCTTTCATCTCTTTTCATGGCTTTTAGGTACTTCTCTTACCACTCTCAACTATTAAACTCATCCTACAATTGCGCATGTTCATAGGAGGATCCAACGGCCATCATTGCACTCGTTCAAACCACCTCATATGAACTTCTCTCCTCTTAGATTAGGGCCTCAATCTCATCTCCTCTGAAAAATACAATTCCAATCACATCTTTTCTTGAGCACACACACATCATCACGAAGGTTCATGTCTTAGCCAGACGCATTTTGTTTAGACTCTCTCGTTTTAGCGAATTTGTACACACTCACTCTCTCCTTTTGGTGCCGAACCATTTATAAGGTTGTTAAAGCTGCTAGCATTGCTTTACTCACATCTTCTTCTTTTTTAATTCTTCTTCACTAATTCATCAAGAAACTTCTATGGCTAGTTAATCTATCTCTAATATCTAGCTAAATGAAGGATGAAAAAACTAGACATCAATTTGGAAATTTCATCCATGACCATCTTTAGATTTAATTATCCATTATTCATTTCCATCAATGGACATAAATATGACTAAGGGCTTTTCTCATCCCAATTTCTTGGTCCCTATTGCCTAGTAGTCAAATTAACTCCTTTCTTTAAGAGGCTTATCACTATTTTTCTGTAAAACTCATTGCTTTACAAGGAGATTACTTCCTTAATGATGCTAACCTTCAAGCAGATTGATAGATATGAAAAAGTTCTTACTAATTTTCTGCTCACACTTGATTAGAAAGTTCTGTTTAATTTTGATATGTATCAAATTTTGTTTGCGACTCTGACTTACACATATTATATTCTCAAACCATCCTCATTTTCTATACCTAGAACCTTTTGCAGATCAAAATATTCTATTTATCTGGACGACAAAGTCAAAAGGATCTTTGAAGAACCATAGGATGCACTGAAAATCATTATCATACTCTCCTCATAATTTACTACTATCTCATTTTCAAACCAATGTTCTGAAGGATTGACTTTTTAGGTAGGTGTGGGCCGAACAAAGTAGCTAGGAAGTTCCGCACC
>JAGVVM010013460.1:0-12279 GCA_019149425.1 Psidium friedrichsthalianum
TCCACGGAAGAGTTGACTTCGCAATCGTGAATTCTCCCTGCTACCAAAAGGCTGGTCGGGGGTCTGTGGTTTCATAACATTTTTAATTATTATTCTGTCTATTTACAAGTGAGTTGATATAAACATGCATACGTTTTTGTTTTGACTAGAATTTTCCCGCCATAGTGGGTAGATCTGGAAATAAATCCTATTGACACATTACTTTGCTAGCCGGGGACGATATCGAGAAATTACCAAAAAGTCTTAAACCGTGTTGTATGAACTTGCTACATTGTATTCTAAATCTTTTGAGGATTGGTGGCGCAATTTAGTGCTTACCTTTATAACGTTTGGCCAATTTAATCATGAAATCGCTTTCAATTGTGTCAATTTTAGTTATAACGCCTTTTCAGCTTTGCCATTTTAGTCCCTAAATTTATCATGTGAAATAATTAGGCCGTAAGACTTAATTGAATTCGTTATAAAGTTTTAGGACTAAATTTGATAGAATTATTAAATCTTAGGACTAAATTGGCATAGATGTATAAGTTTACGGGACTAAAGGTTGATAATTTCAGAGAGGTTTGTGACTTAATTAACACATTTGAAAAGGTTTAGACTGAATTGAAATAAGTGCAATAAATTTTAGATAATTTTTGGATGATTTTTCCTGGTACATCTCCATTAAGGGAAAAAAACAGAAAAACAAAATGCTGGAAATCTAACGCACACCTACTTGTGATTTTGTACAAGAAAAAATAGTAGTTTAATCAGTTTAGTGCCCTCCAAACAACTCACTTTCTAGAATTGGGAAAGACACAAAAAAACAACTTTGAAAACTAAAGGTGAGACCAATCTTATTTTCCAGTTATATATATAGAGTGAGTGAGAGATATGCAAATGGTGAGGTATATCTATCTGAATTGTGAAAAATTTACCAATTTCGTGCATATTCAGGCTCATTTCTCACATAAGATGCTATTACCAATGCGCACCAGGTACTATGTTAAAGAATTCGATTGATGAAAATCGACAGGGATTTTTCTTTTAATGGTAGATACGTTCCAACTATTTCTCTCAGGCACGGTGCGAGGAGATTGGTGTTCGACTCGTCCGCCATAGCCAGAATGAAGGACAAGGCGACGAGCTCGAGGGTCCAGAAGCCGAGCCGTGTCGAAGCCGTCTCCGCCCTAATCTGCAAATCCATGATGGCAGCGGTTAACCCCAAACCCAACTCAATGTTGATGGCCCACTACGTGGACTTGCGCCGGCGAGCCACACCGACCATCCCCAGCTATGCCGTGGGGAACCACCTCTTCTTGGCCACCGCACGTTTTTGTCTAGCCGAGTCCAATGACCTGCCCATCATTGCGGGCCGGCTCCGGGAAGCGACGGATAGAGTCGACAGGGACTTGGTGAAGGGTCTGCAAGGCGAGGGTGGGTTCTTGAAGCTACGTGAGGCCGTCGAAGAAATTAAGGAGGTCATCTCCAGGGACATGAATGGCAATAACAACAGCAACAATAACGACAACAACAATAGGATGGAGTATCTAGGTTTCACTAGTATGTGCAATTTCGGGCTTTATGAGATTGATTTTGGTTGGGAAATCCGGCATGGGTGACCAGTATTGGTTTACCCGGGAGAAACTTATGGAGATCCCAAACATTAGCTACGTGTTTTTATCGGACACTAAATGTGGAAATGGGATCGAAGCATGGGTTCTTTCGAACGAAGACAAGCTTCTAGCCTTGGAGAAAGTCCCGGAGATTCTTGAATTCGCTGATGTCGATCCGAGTCCCTTGAAGATGCTGTTGAAAAGCAATTTATAGCTTGTCATTTCTAGATAGAAGCAATCTGAACGGTTTTTTGCGTTTTGATTTAATAAAGCACAACGTTCAATTTGAATTGCTCTTCGTATTTGTCATTTCATGTTCCAATTTTGATATATATTAAGTAAATGACATTTCATACGAGACTTAGTTTGATGTCAAAACTTTTCTTCAAATCACTTTAGAAATGTTGATCATATGTGGCTATTTTATAGTCATATGTGGACCATGACGTGGCCTTTCTATACCTATGATGCCCTATCCTCTTCAAATTGAATCTCTCTCTCAAAATAAATAAATCTTTCTCTGTCGCCACTTGTTCTCCCTCGCCTTTCCTTCCTAGTGTGCAAACTCTTCAGCCTTGACAGTGACCCCACTTCCTCTCCTTATCATGGTTGGATAGACGTTGTCCTAGACCCTAACGACCTCGACCTTACCTCCTGGGTTTCAGCCTCTTTGCCACGAGAAAATTGTCTCGAAAATCTTAAACCTGTTATACTTTTATCAATTCAATCCTAAACATTTTTACGTTTTGGTAATTGAGTCCATCGAATCAATTTTACAAAAAATTGCTAACGTGGGCAGTTAACAATATAAACTAGAGAGGGTTATTGTGACCTACCCTTCGCCCCTCTCAGGGTCTTGGCGAGTTTAGAAGTACTCCCGATTGGTTTAAGTGCGAACTCTCCCAAATCCTACCTCGCGTGACGTTGGATTTCATTTTTGTAATTAGCAATCTAAAATGTTAGTAGAAGTTATCGTTAACCTATTGGAGTCTGCTAGAAATCAATCGAGACATAGGAGTGTCATTTTGATTCCTACGCAACCAGAACTTCTAAGTTTGGCGACTTATTTACGCTAACTAGATAATTAGCGTCCCTTCAGTACCTAACTAGCTAATATTTCCTAAGGTGATCACACATTTTTTTTTGTATATTATTTTAAGCTTACCAAGCATCTAATCAGTACTAGATGATCATGCATAATTTTTTTCTATCTTTTCGTACAATTACCTATTTATCAATGACATAGTATATAAGAAACAGGCAATTTATCAAAAGACAGTTGTGTAATAAGTACTCAATAAGGTAAAATATACCAAATAATGATTGAAATGTATACATGCAAACCAATTCTATAAGGATAATATCAAAGAAAATAATTTCGATAAGCGGATCGGATACACAATAATCAGACCGAACTGGACATCGGTCTTCAAATCATCACCAAGCCCCAATGGGCCATCGTCTCCATGGACACCTCCATCGATCGTCACATCGGAATGTCAATCTCATGTATGCATGCAATTAACATGCAATCACTCAAAGCAGACAATTAGTAAAGTTCATTCAATTAAAGGTAAATTTCATTCAATTAAAGGATAAAGTCAGTGCTTTCAACTGAACTCTAATTGCTGTGCTAATTTGGATAAAATCAATGCTTCAAAATAAACTCTAATGAACGTGCTAATTTACCTATTGATATATACATTACATATTAGATTATCCATGGCATTCACATGCAAAGTTCAAACTACATCGTGCAGATCAAACATGGGAAAATAGTCAATAATCAAGCATAAAAAGGATAATTAGACATAATAGGCAAATAGATGCATTTCCTATCCATTTCCAAATTTTTAGATTTTTCAGGAGTTTTTCTGATTTTATATTATCTTAATAATAAACAGGTTCGGGCCAGGTCTTGGACCCGACCCAGACGAGACAGAACCTAGGCCTCCATGGCCTAGGCCTTCAAGCCATGGACAGGGCCCTTCGCTCGAACTGGGCTTGAAACATAAGCCCAGTCCGAACTCAAGAGGCAATAAGCCAACCGGAAAGGTCCAACAAGGAGACCAAACCCACGCTTGGTCTTCGCTAGGCCCAAATCGTATTTCTATATAACACAGGCCCACTGACCCACCCTAAATGACCAAGCCCACCTTAAACCTGTCCCGCTGCACGTCTTCTCCATCCTTGCGCAAAATGAGAGACAGGACAACACCATCTCCGGCCACTGCCGGGCGTCTTGGTGTCGTCGCCACCCCCGAGGGCCGTTGTCGCGCCACCACGCCGTCGAATGTCGCATCTGATCTCCACCAGTTCCGTCTCCAGGTCCTGCTCGTCGCTCCGCTTCCGTGCTGGCCGTCGCATCCCCTTTGGACCGGCTGAGAACCAACCCCCGCCCCGCCCCCAACCCCCCCCCCCCCCCCCCCACCCCGCGGGGCAGGATGACAGCCGGCGCCGTCGCTGGTTGGCCCACTGACCCACGCTTAAAAGACCAAGCCCAGCTCGTCCACTGTTACGTCTTCTTCCTCATCCGATTCCCCTGAGTCTTCTCTGCACGCTCGATGCCCAGAGAATGAGCAACCAACAATCGGCTCGGTCTCCTCCGTCGTGGTCTCTGATCTCCACCGTAGCGGTCTCCTCCGCTTGGCCAAGAACTAACAGCTGCTCCGACACCTGCCCAGCCGGGCATCAACCCCGGCGTCGTCCGTTCTTCGCTGATCCAGAAGAGCAAACAGGCCAAGAGTCGTTCGGAGGGTGACTGGGCGAACGCGGACGACATGCGTGAGGCCTAAGCCCTCGCTCTCTGCTCGCTGGAACTCTAGTTCTTCTTCCTTTCCTCTCAGTTCGACCTGTGCTCCCTTCAACCGAGAGCTTGCCATCCCTTTTTATCTTTTCTCGCAACCTCCCTCAAGCTACTTCTTGTGGCGAAACCGTGAAGAGTATGCGGGGTGAGTGGGTGATGTGGGTGCAAGAAGCCACGGGAAGATCGGGGCTGTGACAGGAGAGAGAGAGAGAGCGGGGCCAAATGGGAGGAGAGGAGAGTGGGTTAATAGAGGCGGGCCCATTTCGGTTGGAACAGAGAACAAAAGGGCTGGATCGACCTGTAGAACGAAGGGCCTGGTCGATTCGGCCCAAGCCGATTTTTTTTATTTTTCTTTTCTTAATTTATGGCAATAAAGAAAAGATGCATATTTAAAAAATATGACATATTCTATTCTACAAAGAAAATAAAATACAAGACCACCAAAATTATGTGTCAACAAGGGTAACTAGGTTATTTAAAACTTTTTCAGTTTATGCAGAAAATAGTTGGTGATATGTGAAGATTAGGTCGAAGCAGAATTTCTTTTTTTACAAAACTACATCTGAACGTGTCCAATACTGAGTAAAGATCAATTAAGATGCACGCACATAAGATATATAGTAGTTTGGCTTATGTACAAAGCATATGTCCGCTCTATAGAACTAACATCCAAAACTTGAGTTGGTATGCACTAATAAACTGCTTTGCAAGTTATAAACAGTATGTGCTAAGTCTTTAGATGATATGTCACACTATCTGGATTCAGTCACAATTCTAAAAGATGTACATTGAACTTTCTCTAGATTACACATTAGTAGATGATCTCAAGATCTTTTGAATAACTTAGGCTATCAACCAAAAAAAAAAAAAAGCTTGATCAAATGTTTATTGTATGGATGACAATTCAATCATAGATGAAGTAATGTCATACAATGCTAGAGATGATGCTACCTTTGAAATGTGCTCACGTGTCATCTATACACAAAAGCCTAGTTCAAAGCTCTACCTTACACGTGCTTGCTATTGTGCGAAGCAAGCAATCGAATAATAAAATAGATGAAACCAAAAAATGAATCGGACACTAGAATCACGTGGTTCGGTCATGGAGACATACGTCAACAGAGAGAGTAACAATGCCTTCTATTATAGAACAAACGATACAACGAAAATTACATATCACAATTGAGTCGCTTAAACACTCTTACTATTTCCTAATCCCAAATTACATCCAATAACCCACTAATATTTAGCTCCATAATTTCTCACAACATATCACTCAATCTTACGAGGGAATTCACAAATCTTACTCGCAAGATTTAATTACCTTTAAATACTAGGGATGTAATTCACTGGCATAAGCTCCTCTTTGATACTCTTCATAAAGAACATCCGCTTCTCATTTATAGGCAAGGGTTGGATCCAAATAAGAAATATTCTCTAACTAGGAAACCATCAATTAGGAAATCCATTCAAAATAGGAAACCTACTTGAATTACGAACTTTTTCTTTCCAAACTTAAATTCGAGACATATTTTGTATAATCTCCACCTTGGCTCGACTTTTGAGCTAAGTTACAATCGTTTCGCTAATAAATTTTAAACTTCTCTACTACTCTCCCACAACCCAGAGGGTTCAACCGCGACATACACCATCCAAGTTCAAGCTGCATAACTGTGGATCTCATCAAAACACAAGTTGCACCTACTCCTTTAATTGCTTTGCAAGGATTTTTCAATAGAAGCTCCTTTACCACAAATAAAGCAAAATAATTATTGCATCTATATCTATCAGGAGATAAGTTAAGTACCTTGTCAATATTAGCATTTACAGCAACTGATGGCTTTTCAGGCTCCACCTCGCTATAAGTACTATGTATTGATTACTTCGCTAGTGCTCACTACCTTAGGAGTTTCTGGGTACAACTCTACCTCAAGCTGAATAACGTCTAGGTCCGTATGAACACTACTATGATCATTCATAGTGTCATGCCCTACTCCTCGGGCACGTGCTATCTCTTCCAAATGCCTCAGGTCGGAAAGAATAGCATCCCAGGTACACTAGCGACCACTCGAAAATTTCTACGCATGCGAAAAGGCCATTAATAGGGATAGTAAAGTAGGAAATTCTTTAACCATTAATTAGCCAAATATTTCAATACAACAGTCAAAGCAGAGGATTACTAATCCTATAGAGCTATATAGAATAATTACAACCCATTCTTCAAGGCGGCTCCCTAAGACCAGCAAAAAGGTAGGTGGGTCGGAAGGGTTAGCTACTCATCTACTCCAAGAGAGGGGGTATACACCCTCATCCTCATCATTAATTGAGATCTCAAAAGGCCATCATGCTCCTACGACTAGGGAGACATGGGGACGTCGTCAGAGTTATGGATGGTCGACTCGATATCAGACTGAGGTCCACTATCTCTCTATCGACGTATCGAGATTCATCGGATCTGGTAGGGACATAAGGGGTGGGTTAGGCGCCCCTCAAACCCACGAAGCGGGACATGGAGAAATCACATACACGCAGGAATCAGGCTTTAAGAGATGAGCCATTAGGTAGTCAAATCCCTCATCCACCCAAATCGTAGCGACGTGATGTTTCCAAACCCGATTCGTATTTGAAACCCATATGATGCAGGATATAGAACGACTGATCCATAGGAACTCCAAATCCGATGGGCCTCTGCATTACTGTGAACCAAAAATGGTAACCACAATAGGATGAGAAATAAATCTTAGTGAGTTAGTGTCTAAGCTTGGCTAAGGCATTGATTCGCTTAGGACCACCCACGCAACAAATACATCATAAAAGCATAGAGCCAATCACATGCAACATTGTCACACCTTGGATACCTGGACAAGATCGACTGAAATTAATAATTTCACACTCTAGACAAACTACCAAAATTTCATAGGAGTTAGCAAACACTAAGTTCCTCTTGGATTTCAATTATTAATGGTTACAGGGTTCATTGCATATGACTAGTGTGACTAAACACTACGTCTAGCAGTGTCTGCTGGCATGACCAAATATCATCCCTTACTTCTAGCGATGGTATTCGATAATCCGTAAATTTGTACGACTGGTATGACACGGAACTACTAGAGAAAATCATATGACTGGCATGGCCGTACGACTGGCACGGATTTAAAACCCATCAAGTGACCACATACACATAGTATCACCAATCAATTCATAATTTGTTTATATATACGGATAGTCTATTAGGTTTCTAGTGGTCCCGGACGCTCATTACATACATGAAAACATGTTCATACATGCAGCGGAAGAAAATAAATTCAAACGGTGTCTTATATCGTCTTAGAAATCATCGTATACTTTAATCGAAAATCAAGCTTTTAAAGCAACTTTAGAAACGTACCTGGAATAACAGAGGTGAATTCGGCTTTGTTTCTTTGTCCTCGAGCCCAAGAGGTGTCGGGCCTCTAAGTTCAGACACGCCTCGACACATTGTGCTACTTGGAAGATGGAGACACTGGGAGAAACAGCCCTCGGATTTATGCTAGTAATCCTGCGGCGTCTCGATTCGAGCCTTTTGTTTTCAACCAACGAAAACACAACCTTTGTGTATTCGAATCGGTTAATTCTCGAGCTCACTTTCTCACGAAATCTAGCACGTATATATGTGACACTCACAAGTTTCTAACCCTGTAATCTTGAGGCCCTCACCTCTATTTATAGAGGATTTGAGAGAGGGAGAGAATGAGGGGGAGGGGCGGTTTATACCGCCCCTCCAAAACCGCCTCACGTGGCGGCCAATGGGGAGGTCGCCACGTGGTTTGCCAGCTGGCCCACGTGGTCATCTGGATGCTAGTCAAAGGTGGCGAAAACCCCTTTGACCAATCACATGGGCCCCACCAAACCGTCAGTCCAGTCGTGATTGCCCAATTGGGCGCCCAAACATTGTCGTTTTGGGTGGAAATCCTCATCCACTGGGCTTGAAGTCTCTCAAGTTTTATGATCAAATCACGTTAATTTGATATGCCAAACGTCTCTGTCAAATGGATAGAAAATCCTATCCTACTTTTGACTTCTAGATGATAACCTTTCTTATCCTTTCTTTTGGATAACAACCTTATCCAATGATGATGTAGCATGATGTAACCATTACATCATCCATGACATCATCATGATGTCATGTCTGTGTCATCAATTTGTCATTTAGTGAGCTTTAGAAGGAGGAACGAATCCAATCCGTTTTAACTCATTTTGACTATCCAAATAGTCGTATCGTATTCTCGCGATCCGTCTTCGTTATGGACATCACCAGATATCGGTTAAGGCGTGTGACATCCCTAGGTTCACCCTGAACTGGCAGTGAGATTTCCTCAGGAATTAATCGTCCCAAATCAATCCTTAGATTCCATAAACCGTGAGTGATGTCTAGCAACATATCACGGTTATCCAGTCAGAATGAAGTATGAGGACAAAGTGAACCTGTTGGCCTTGGTTCGGTGGTATTCAGTCTTCTATCTTACCATGTCCCAATTGATATGAGGGCCATGGATATTGAGTCAAACCCACAGATTCAATCATATGCACAAATCTAGTTTGACGTGCATTCGGCAAGACTCTCTCGACTTCTGTCTTGGCTAAGGACTTTATAATGCACTGTCACACATAGATCGCATAGGACATCAACCTCATCTAATGAGGAGACAGATCCTAACTGTTGCCCACGTCTATGACTTCGTATATGGAGGATTGTGACCGTCACGCACAGAGGCTGATCAATGATCGGCTAATATCGTACCTGTGAACCACAGCCATCCAATGTACGAGTCAGCATCGTGGCTCAGGTCTGAGGACCATTAACACACCAAAGCCAAGAGCGATTGAGACATTGACCAAGCACGAAACCTCCATGTTAGTCAATCGCTCTTTCATCACGTTTAGTGGATTTGATCAACTCGTTTCGATATGAACACCTGTGTTTTAGCTTAGACGTCTAACGTCCGATGACTTGTGACTCATCATCCCTATTAGGCATCCAATACTCAATAGCGAGGCTGCGAACATACTGGTCTCAACCGGCTCGTGGATACCCAATCCACGATCCTTCGACCAGGAACCAATTTGAAGATCAGAGACCAACTGATGACTCGTCACATATATTCTTGATGCCTCAAGAATGGGTATCAGTTTCAACTGATTTAATAGACTTTATTCATCTAAAATAAAGGGACAAGATGAATAAACATGCGTCTTGCCATTAATACAATATCGATAGTACAATATTTATGCCATACATGTGACTATTACATGGTTGTTTAGGGCATACTCCTAACATACTCAATCCTGTGTGGTCAAACATAAACCACTCCGACCATTTGGCAGTCGAACGTTGATCGCAACATCAAGCAATCAATATCAATAATAGCATAACGTGCTCGATTGTTTGAACTAACCACCAATGACTACTTTGGCTACCAAGCAATTAGTTAAATAATCGTCAACAACTCGGCTCTAGTTAATCGTTGCTCGTGATCAAACAATTGCAGACAATCAAACAATCTACTCACCAATTAGCCACAGCCTACCTACTACTCAGTCTAACTTAATTAATTGTAGCCATTTAATCTAACTTGGTCTCTAGCTATACCGACCACAATTAAACTACTTGAACACCTAGTTAAAATAATTATCTAATTTTTGAACGCAATTAACGTCTAACTAAGAATTAGGGGCTAACTCATGATGACGTCGACGACGATGAACAGACATGGGTTAAGTTGACTGGGGTGATGAACTTCAACGAGTGGTAGCAACGACGCGATGATGCTCGAATGGTTGGACGTAGTATGATGAGGCTAAATAGGGGTTGAACAGAGGCAATTCAAGAATGCTAGGGGCTGCTCCGATGGTTAGTCGCGATGAGCTTGGCTGTGACGATGGTGGAGCTCCAGCAAGTGCGGCGATAATGGCTAGGGCTGGTGGGGTGGTGGTCGACGATGAAGAACAGAAGTTAAAGAGGAGAGATGATGCAATACCAAGCAGGTCGAGCTCGAGCTTGTGGTTGGGGGCTGCGACAATGAGCTTGATGAGCTTGCTGGACTTGTGGTGGTGAGAAGGGGCTAGTGGCAACATGATAGGCTTCACGACGGCACTAGAGGTAAGTAGTGATGATGACGGCTATTGGGTGGCTAAGTAGCGTCGAGACGAGTAGAGGAGAGGGGAAGAGGGGAAAAGGGTCTCAAGCCACGAGGTTCACGTGGCCAAGGGAGGAGACTGCATACGAAGGGGCTCGAGTACTGGCGGCTTCGATTGAGGTCGCACGAGCTGTTGACGGTGAAGGAGGTGGTAGTACGACGAGCTAAGGGGGGGTGGTGCTCGCGTTCGAACGAGCTTGGGTTACAGCTGGAGGCTACGACGGTGAGCTCTGTGAGCTTGTGGAGGCGGCGAAACGGCGTGGTAGAGGTGGTGACAGCAACGACGGGGGAAGATGGCAGCAGATGGTTAGAGGTGGGAGGTTCGTTGGGGGGGGGGCTACTGCACCAGGAAAAAGAAGAAGAAAAACAATGCAGGGGGAAGTTTCTCACACAACAAAGAGAGAGGGAGAGAGAAGAAAGAAAGAAAGAAGGGAGCTGGTGGGGAAAAAAATACGACTGATGGGATGAGAGTAGGTGGGGTAGCCGAATGACAAGAGAGAGGGCGAAGAAATCACATTAGAAAATTTAAAAATTTTATCCTTTAGTGCATAAATTCGAGGGCTAAGATGGTAATTAGGTAATTTTAAGACAGGTGGATATTTGACACAACATTGAGAGCATTTTAGAAATCTCGCGATGGAGATTTGGTCAGGGCTAGGTTCAGGCATGAACGAAAAATCCTACGGTGCGATTAACGAAATAAAACTCCTGACCGGCGCTTCAAACTAATTAAAATTAATGTCCAAAAATTATCCATTTATCCACAAAATACAATTTATTTATTTTGTAGATCGTAAAATTTCGAGACGTCATACATTGCCATAAGTACTGGAGACTATAAATGTAACTTCTTATTAATAACAGATGAATTTAATTTTGGGCACCACAATCGATAAGTATGCTCACACTTGTGTCCATAGCATAAGAACGTGCACTTTCTTGCCCTTCCATTGAGTTTACCATGACTAACTTGAAATAACATGGGCAGCCAAATATTTTGAGAGAATAATCAGCAACGTTACTTGACCATACTTCTTCGAAAGTCAGACATTCAATCACAGTCGATGGGATCTATAGGTAGCTTGCTATACTAAGCATATCTGCTAGGAATCTCCTAGCCATACCAGTACTAGAAAAAATTTTATGGTCCGTCTATAGTAATGTTCAACTCATCAACTTTGCAACATGTTGTGGTTCATTTTCACTAGTGCAGTGTCTCATTATGCCTTCTTTCATGCAAAATTTGTTTAATAAATTCAACTAAAATTCCATGCTTTTGTCAATCCACACATGCTTGATCGTTTTACCAGTCTCCTTTTCGGTCAACGCTCTCATCTGCTTGATCCTAACAACAGCATTAAACTTGTGCCTAGGCACAAGTACATATCCGACATGGCTTTCATCAACTCTGTAATGGTCTTCTCTTTCACGATGTTAAACGCAACGTTACGAAACAATGTTAACCCAATAATACCAATTACTCGACTAGCTAGCATTTCCTAGTTAGCTGTTTCATCAACTCTAGTTTTTCCCACACAAGGATAAGTGTAGTTTTATTCTGATATATATAATCCTCAATCTACATCTTCTTGAAACCAAAATCGTTCCCATCAAATCTACTTTTTCTGTTCTGTCACCACCGATTCGCTTTAACTCAAGTAAACCTAGCTTTGATATCAATTGTTGCATGAAAGTAAGCGAT
>JAGVVM010013463.1:0-12810 GCA_019149425.1 Psidium friedrichsthalianum
GTGTGTTGGTTAGAGTGTACGAGGATCCTACTGCTGAATACTGGGCACGCAGTTGATTTGAAGCCGAAGGGTGAAGAATCAGGTCGAGCAGTTTGGTGTGTAAGAGGTTGTATCGAGATCAACAACTGCTTAAAATTCGTGGAAAGGTCTAACTGTATACGGCTCCCTAAAGTTCTCAGACAGTGCTGTGCAAACCTACCTGGGGCCATTGGGTGGGCGAGCGGGGCCCATGCGGACATTCAAAGAGCGCTCATGGGCACACGCGGTGTCCGTGCAGCGTATTGCGATAGAACGAGCATTGAATTTAGTAGGGATTTGTACGCGACACATATTTAGAATGCTTTTTGGGACAGAGGACGAGTTTTGTATGAACGGAAATGTAGTTTAACCAGGAGAGCGGTGAGTGGAGATAGTAAAGCACAAGGTGATAGGTTGTCAGATCAAGACTCTTTCCTGTGTCACGTGTGGAATACTGACCTTGCTTGTGTGCATTGTTGAACCTAGAGAACCGCTGCTAGGTATCTCATGTCAGCCGATTGTAGCTTCTTTAATGACTGGAATGGTAGCCTGGCGTTCTTCAACAGCTTCAATGCTGCTGCTACTGCTGATATAATGCTATGAAAGAAGAACCCCAGCAGGTAGGATTCTGAAATTATGTTTCTTGGCTTGTGAGTCATTGGAGATATTACTAGGGCAACTACAGTATGACTTATATCAATGAGACTAAAATTATGCATCTTGGCTTGACATTCACTTTAATCCCACGCCGCTGCCTGTGTGTGGCGTCTTGTCTTCTGTTGGCTCTGCAACTATAGAAGCCCACAGTGTGATATTTCTGCAGGAGAACTAAACTTCCTGGTTTAGTAACGAATTTGTGGCAATAGTCTTCTAAACTTCCCATCTTGAACTTGATCCATATTTTTGTTTCGCTTTCTTAGTTCACTTCTGTGGTTTACATCGTGGTCAACCGACTAGTGATAACCAACGAGGCTTTAGCAGTTTTTGGACAGCGCTGCTGACATAATTTCCATTTGATCTATTTACTTGAGGCTTTTTTTTCAAATGGGGTGGATTTTGTAGAGGCCAGTATGCATTTGTTGTCTCATGGAGTGTTAGGAAATCATTTTCTTAAACATTCTAACCAGTTGTTGTAATCTTAGACTCAGGTGGAAACTCACACAGTTCTAATTTGTCAGTTTTTCCATCGTTCGCGTTGGGTTTAAGTCTGAATTTATAGAAGAACATCCGCCAACCTGAAGCAAGATGTTTTCTATTAGCAAAATGAGACACAAATGGTCCTGAGCTTTGACATCATTGGCAATGGGTAGTCCTTGTATTTTGAATTGGACCACTATGATCCCTGACCTTATCTCAATATCGATTGTGTTCCCGTAACTTTTAACGTGACCAACCATGGTCTCTGAACTTTGGAATATGTTCAACTTAGTCTCTGAATTTGAATTAATGGAAAGACTACATTAAGTTGAACATGTTCTAAAAATTCAGTTCAGTTCAATTTAGTCCTTGCATTAATTCAAATTCAGAAGACTAAGTTGAACATGTTTCAAGTAGTTTATGGACTATATTGATCAAATAAAAAGTCTAGGGACCACATTGCACATTGGATTAAAGTTCAGGGACGAGATTGGTCAAATTAAAAGTTCAAAGACTACATTGCACATCGGGTCAAAGTTCAAGGACCATTTGTGCCATTATCCCTTTCCTGGCATCCTCCTTTCCGTATTTAATTTTGATGTCAACTTCTCTTCTACCTCCTTTCCACCTCTCTTCTGCTTTCCTGTGTAGTTGATTCTTTCTGTAATTTGTTTAATGTACTTTGGACTTGCCTTATGGTTACTTGGAGATATGGAGCTATTTTTGTTTATTGTGTGTGATCTCTGCACATTTGCTATCACAGGTTGTACTTTATTTTGTAGTTGAACCTATTACTTCTTGTCAGTGTGGTGGTCATATCAAATTGATTTTTAAAATCTTCTATACAAGGATGGCTTATTGTAATTCCAATGCCCATTGAACGTCCTGAGCCGAAGTCCAAATATTCTCTCATGCATCCATTCTCCTATAGTGCATACAGTCCTGCTTACCTTATGCTATGGGTTCTCTGTTCATTGGATATGTATTGAAGTGCTTCCTAACTGTAGCTTGGTCTAAATGATTCTGCAGGATCGGTTGGGAAAAGTCGTGCTGCTGCTCTCCATGATGTCCCAGTTCATCACTAATTATCAACTCCAGAAGCCCATCAAAGCGCTGAAGCTTTTTCAAATTCTGATAAACTAAAAGGGACTTCTGCCTTGGTTTTTAGCTTTAAATTATGGAACATTCATCTGATCTGAAGAGGATCAGATTGATTCGGATGCTCCTATTGAGACAAGTTCAGGACCCAGTATGTTAATAATCTTCCTGTTCAGGATTGCCGATTTCTTGCCAGAGCACCACAGTGGTCCAAATGGAGGTTCTCCTCGCAATGCTGTCCCGAAATTGGATATAGAGGAGCTAACTTCGTGGATAAAGTCATCAGACCTTTAAGTGCTCTGCTAACTTCAGAGCTGATGAAAACAGATCCGAGTGAAAAAATTGGAAACCGAGTTTTCTTAAATCCGATGAAGAATCTCTAGAATGCATATATTCTGCCCTCGAGCACGCCATTGAAGTTGTCAGCGACTTCGACCTGTAGGAGGAGTTCATATATATCTTGGTGTCATCCAGGTAAACATTTGCTATTGGTTTTTGTTGAAAGCAGTTTAGCATTTCATTTGCTAGAAGTTCTTTACATCCAGAAGTGAATGAAGAAATGGAAACCATGTTTGACCTTGCTATAGGTTCTTTGGAATGAACGGAGAGAGTCTTAGACCAATTTAAACTTCATAGTAGGCAATCATATGTGTCTGCATGTCTACATGCTTAGGGTATGTTAGCCTCTGAGACCTGCTTCCACAGCTATCATCTCTTTCACAGAGAAAATCGCATCTTCTAACCAGATAAATGAACTCTAGAACCTCCCATTCTTCCAGCACAGAGTAGTGTTACATGCGCAATGGCATAGACAAACGTATCTCAGGTGTTGCTGGCCAAGATGGCATACCCATAAGATTTTCTAACTTAGGCCTTCTACTTATCTTCAGATGTGACTGGTTGGTTTGAATTGTCATTTGAGATGCTTAATCATCAAATTTGCTTCGCAGTTACTCTATTTGCTTTTAAGCTATAGCTCATGATTGAGGCGACAATGAGTGCATCTTGACAATGAGCAAGGGAATATCCATCTTTTTGCTAAAGAGAATGCATTGAATGCAATCTCTTAAGATAATTTTATTGAATGTCGACTAAGTACAGTAAGTAAATTGCTCCTAGTTGTTCAGTCATTTTATAAGTAGAGTCACTCTTTGATAAATGACCACTACGAGTCAAACTCAATAGGATGTTCCTTTCTCCTTTACTTTTCGCGAATACAATGGTGGCTCTGTGTGTCCAGAATTATGACATGGTGGCGTGTCTTTAACTTCACTTGTTTGAAATTCTGCTCATGTACCCACAGACTATCCAAGGGTTGAAGCTGAGGCAAAGTTGCTGGCTGAAGAATTGGGAATAGATCATTCATGGAATGAAATAACATTCACGGATGCTACGAGAGAGGATAAGGAAAGAATTCAATCAGCTTTGGATAGTGAGGAAGCAATAGCTGGATCCCATGACTGGGCAGTAAAACTCGGCATCAATCTCTTCTATAGTGCAAATCTCAGCTGGTCTTCTCTTTACAGCAAGCAAATGCCTTACAATTCTGTGATATACAATGCATTTGGTCGTGAATCTTCCAGTTCACCTGCAAAGGTTGATGATTTCAGTCGCAGGCCAGCAAGCAGAAGAAAAGTGTTGCAGGTAAATGGTGTGGTAAAGTGTGGATGTCAAATCAGGTCCATCCCTTTCTGGCACCGAAGGATGCTGAAGAAGTAGAAGAAGAGAGAAGCTTCCATGCTTTGATGACACCTGATGAGAAGCTTGAGAGGCAATCGGGGTGAATACAGAAACCACCTTGGCAACTAGAAAATTTTCTAGGAAGAGAAAAATGGGAAGAGAGAGCATGCCATCCAAGAAAAGAGTGTTTATAGAAGAGAAGAAGTTCAGATGATGCCTTAGCTGAAGATTCTGAGAAGCTCACGAGCGTTCTTAAACACAAAACAGCCAAAGCTTCAGGAGAGAGGAGACGGTTTCAGATGATCAAGTTGATGAGAGTTCTTGTTTGCTGCATCAAACAATTCCTAGAAGGAAGCAAATAAAGTTTGCAAAGGGAGGATATGCCAGCTCAGATGATTCTCTGGAGGCCAAGTTTAAAGTGTTGAGTAAAAGGAATTTTAGAAAAAGGGCAACCAATTTCACATCAAGTGGCGACCTGCTTTCAGATGATTCACTGGAGGAGGACTCTCAGCAGCAGGGGAGGATTCTTTCTGGAAAGAAGGCCAAACATTATGAAAGGGATGATGTAATGTCAGATGATTCGGAGGGGATTATAACAAGCTGCGCATCCGAGGACCGTAAGAAAACTCCAGCTAGTGCCAAATTTGAAGGCGCAGATTCAGATGGTTCACCCGAGGATGCATTTCCTCAGCGGCAGAGGAGTCTCAGAAACCGAAAGGTGAATAGAGATACTCTTCAGATTAAAAAGCAAGGGAACCTGTTGGAGAAACTGAAGAAGCCAGGAATTCCTAGGGTAACAAAAGAAGTCGGTGCACGGCATCTGAAACAGGAAAGTTCTCGCCTTCGGATAACAAATACGAGCGCAGTGTTGAGCCATCGGATGTATCAGATGATGATGACCAAGAGGGAGGTGGTCCTAGCACACGCCTGAGGAAGAGAACTGCCAAGCCCATGAAGGAAAGGAAAGCTGATAAGCAACAAGGGAAGAAGCAAGCCAATAATGGTAAGAAAAATGTGAAAACGGGCCTAATGTGAAGCGACCTGCAGGACGAAGTGAAGCTAGAATGGAGAAGTTTGAGGAAGCAGAATACAAATGTGATCTTGAGGGTTGCACCATGAGTTTCGACTCTAAACAGGAGCTAACCTTGCACAAAAGAATGTCTGTCCAGTCAAAGGGTGCGGAAGAAGTTCTTCTCACACAAGTATCTGGTGCAGCACCGCAGAGTCCATCTCGATGACCGGCCTCTGAAGTGCCCTTGGAAGGCTGCAAGATGACATTCAAGTGGGCCTGGCTAGGACAGAGCACATAAGGGTTCACACGGGTGCCCGGCCTTATATCTGTGCTGAGCCGGGCTGTGGCCAGACGTTCCGGTTTGTTTCCGACTTTAGTCGTCACAAGAGGAAAGACTGGTCATGCAGTGAAGGGCAAGGGTTAATTTAGGTGTACAAAAGAATCATCACGATCGAGGATCGCTAATGGGGCTTTAATTTGGCTTTAGGGGGGTAGCATCTGTTAGATAGAAATGGGGTTCTTCCCTGCAACTCTTCATTTGACTTGGCTGTTTAGTCGGTTCTGATCTGGGTCTCCATTTGGTTATTTATTTGCTAGAAGCAGAGAGAATTCTTCATTTTCTTGGGACACCAAAACCAATTGTTCTCGAATTGTAAATCAATGCTGACCCGATTTGCATTCGCTGATTTCCCTTGTTCGCCTCGTTTTTTTTTTTTTTTGTTGGTTCTTGTTTGTTCACAGCTAGGCGCGGTGGCTGACCGGCAAATGGATGGGGCCGATATGATGTTTGATCTTCTGCGATTCCCACATGTTGCTTATCTTCATGGATTCCTCAATCCATGTACACAACATAAGGGGATGGAAAGAAGTCGGCTAGTCAATTCTTGTAGTCAAAGAAGTCAGCTAGTCGATTCTTGTAGTCGGCTAGTTGATTCTTGTAGTTCTGTCCCTCGCTCGTATTGACGGACATCTTATTTTAGGTCAAAATGCATCTCCAAATTTATTCTCTCGAAATTCGATTTATAAACACGTTCCAGTCATGAATCTATGCTGCAGAAACTCCTATTTAATATAAGATTGTGAAAAATATTTCAATAATTTCCTGGGATCAGATCATGACTCATATTGTTCAATAATTCGACGGAAGAGGCTGCACAAATGCTCTTAGGAATTTAGAACATCGTGCTGACGTCATGATTGGGCCGGTCCCAAGGAACCGGTTCGCCCTGGTCGGGTTTCCTGATTATATCGCGGGGTCCTCTACTCTTTGACAATTCCCTGCCCTCCGCGTCTCCCCCCTCCTTCTCTGCGCTATTCAGAAGCGCATTCCACCGGCGCCGGCGATATCTCTGAAAACTGCCGGCGAGTACGGACGACGTTCAGGAGGTCTCAACCTGATCCCCTCTCCCTCTCCGTGTGATCGTAAGTTCCAGTTCCTAATGTTAGTTAGCTTGTATGATGATGTACCTGTCTTTAGCCTTACGTAGCGCACCAAATGTTTGATAAATTTCCGAAGTCAACACACTTTCTATCAGGAGCAACAACAAACGATGCTGAAAATTCAGATTTTTAAGGTTTTCTGATTCAGTGAGGCATCCAGTGTGTCTTTCTGCATCTGTTCAAAGCTCGAGAATGCCCATAGATTACCGTCCATGCCTGAAACTCATCGAATAATATTAACACGCACTTCTCCAGGCATCTCAATATTACGCTAATTCGTATAAGTTGCTAAATCTCAAGAGCCGGAAAAAGATATCGCAATCTATGACAGTTGCTGTCATAGAATACAGATAGCTAGGCTCGTGTTGTATGGATGTTGCAAAATTTGGCGTTCCATGATTTTGATGGCTTGTTTGGGAAAATTTTAAGAAGAGGATGAAATTGAAGAGAACAAACTGGGAATGTAAGTGCAGAAGCAAAGAAAGTCTTGCTTCCAAATGTTTGTTTGGACGAGAGGAAAGCAGAGAGGAAGAAAAAGGAGTGAATATCGCTTAATCAAAATGCTTTGCAAGGTATATTTGGCATTATGCAGTTAGTTTTTTGAAAGGAGCAAACTGCGGTTATTCGTTCAATTTCTGGTAAGGACACTAGGGAGGGAGGGATGGAGGGAGATCTCTCCATGTTTCGGAGCGTTGATCTAGTGGGTCCTAGGAGATGTATCTTCTAAAGAAAGATAACTCTTCCTACCTCTTCCTTTCCACTGTCCCGAGCATTGATTAAAGTGCATGCGTGTCGACATCATTCTGATTTCAGATTTAAGTCACTGTCAATGGCCAGCAATTCAGAATCCGAAACAAGAAGTAACGATCTTCGGGCTTGAAAGAACCAGAGAAGCCTCAACTTCAGCCATTAAGATTGCCTACAGCTGAGGAGATTCAGGGTCAGGAATTTGGAACAATTGTGCTGTTCGCAGTGTTTTCAGTGAGTCTTGGGTAAGAGTTCTCAATTCTCTCTTCTTTCTTTTTCCCCCCGTCTAGTGCGTTGGACCTCGTGTGCTCTGGGTAAAATGATGTTAAGAAGCCAGATTTTGCTGTTTGTCATCGCGTTTCATTGAAATCTCTGCAGGAGGTGGCCTTGGGATCTTTATGGGCCTGCTTCTAGGAGCACTGGACAATCCCATAATGCAGGACCAAATGACTGGAAAGCAACAGTTCATTTACACTGCAAAGCAGATGGGGCAAAGAAGTTGGCACTCAGCTAAAACATTTGCGGTCATGGGCTTAGTTTTTTCAGCTGCTGAGTGTGTTGTAGAGAAGGTATCGTTGATCTCACAAAATAATGGTGGATGTATATGTTTAGTGATTGTACTGTTGTTCTACAGCTTTTGTCCTACTGCTAATGTGTTCAGTTATTTATTATAGGCAAGGGCAAAGCATGATACCACAAATACAGTTGTTGCTGGTTGTGTTACTGGCGGCACTATGTCAGCGAGAGGTAGCTGTTTTGCTGCCATTGTTCTCCTTTATTTCATGAAGTGAACTTACAACGGGAATCCTTATTGAGTAGTGTTTTAGTGTACCTAGAGATAAGCACTGGAACTCCTTGTTTCACTCATAACACCTTTTACTACATTTTTTCAAGAAAAGTAGGAAGTTGAGTTAATTGTGGCATCTTATATCATATTTCCCCTGCCTCTTTTTATTTTTAGATCTTGTTACATTGCGACTAAATGGGAAAGACTAGCTAGCAATTTTTCGGGGTGGGAGATTGGCATTGTTTTTATTAGCAGGGTCGTCATCACCTCTGCCTCTTTCGCTGTGCAGAGATCTTACTTCTTCTTCTCTTTTTATTTTGTAGGCGGCCCTAAAGCGGCATGCGCTGGTTGTGCTGGCTTTGCAGCATTTTCTGTTGTCATTGAGAAGTTTTTTGATAGTCATAGCTGAATTTACATCATTCTGCTTCATTTATTTCGAGTTGTGGACTGGAGAAAAAGACGAGATGTAGGATTTTAAATTTTGAAATGCAAGAATTTTTTTTTTATACTGATTGATAACTTTTTTTTCCTCTTTGTTCACATCTTCAGTGAAGAGAGATCTTGAACTGTACCACATCTCTGAAATGTTGTATTGACCTGATTCACATCAATCTATTTGGTGGCGAGGATGGGTAGATTGGAATAAGCACACTGTGTGCTTAGCAATCGGATAAGTTATACAAAGGAGCTTTTTCTATGAATTTGGGTTGGTGATTTTTGGTTTGCTTGCCCATGTAGGATTTACAAACGCCAGCCACTGAGTATTTTCTTTCCTTCTAAATCTCATGTTGACAAGAGTTTGATTGAACAGGTAACATGTCTAAAGATGTGTTGTCGCTCACTTATGTAATTCTACTTCCAGTTTCTGGCAGTCAGTGATTTGTATCAGAATGCTTGGCATCGAAAGCTATTTGAAGAGTCGTAAAAAGTAAAGGTGGAGCCTGCTTTCCTTAGCTTTTGGTTTGTGCTGATGGTTTGGATCAAAATTGAAAATTGACCCTACGAAATGTCATAAATTCACATTCATAATAAGCATGCCACTAATGTAATATCACTCCTAAATAAAGTGAAATGAACTACAACTTCATACTTACAAATTAGAAATCCGTAAAACATTATACCCTGGTGGCTGCGTTCTGTACTTTTTGCATAGCATAATTTCTCACTCTTGTAGTGTCACATGTTACGATCAGAAGCAGCCGACTTGAGTTTTCCTAGCTGTGGCGGAAAAAATACGCAGGTAGCTATCCTAACTTCGCCTAGTCTGATATGTCGATCAAAGTGAACTGGAATCCGACATCATGAACTTGAACTGAGCGTTATGGTATTTAATGCTGTACCTATGTAAGATCTTGCCGACGACGAGGATATCTATATAATAGAGCATGCCGCGTGGCACCCGCATTGCCCAATAAATCAAATTACAACCATAATCTCTTTAATTTGGAAAGGCAAAAGTGTAAGCACCGATGCGTTGCCCAACCATCAGTCTTCACGCTTGCCTCATGATGCGAGACCGTTTGTAGTAGTCCTGCCTAATGCCATGTAAACGCCAGTTGCCATATTTTTAGTGCTCAAGAGCCAGCCGTCGAATAGTCAGCCGCGAGCAGACGCCCATTTCCTACTGCCGCGTTGAAACCATATCAACAGTTTTAAGCATCACAACCCCCCGAAAATTGCAGTCAAAGACCAATGAATAAAGATTCGCAAGAACACACCGGGAGATCGCCCTCTACCTTGGGCGACTCTGCCTGCCTCTATCTCGTTCATATAGCTGCCTAACTCGAATTAGCAGCTTCTTCGTGGCAGGACACGCATCCTTCGAGGCCGGACACCATGTGACGCCGCCCAGATCACGCCCTGGTCTTTTTCTCGATCTCTACTCATTGACCTATGATGAAGCATGACAGTGAATCCGCTCGGCAGACGCCCGTACCAGGATAGTTCACCATCCAACCTCCCGAACTTAGGGCAGTGGTCGACCTGCCCTGACCCGCTAATCGATAAGGAGACGTATCCCGCAACAAAGCCACTGTGCTATGTCAGTCTTTAGAAAGCCCCTAAACGCTGCTTCCACGAGTCCATATACAGTGACAGCCTCCGGCAAGCGGTTGAATGAAAAAATCAAGCACAAAAAGCAATACTCTTTGCTGTCTAGATAATTGTCTAAAGCGACTTGCCTCTTGCCGCCTCCTATATATACACGTCCAAAAAGGAAAAATCATCGCCCCAAACTAAGAGCGTACCTAATATAGCCGTTAATATGCCCTCGCCCCTACATGCACCCAACACTAGAACATAAGAACCATAAAATCTCGCTAACAATCTCATCCAAGCATAATGATCGTAGGATGAGCCAATGCCTAGAGCACGCAGAATCCAGCGCCCCCCCCCCCCACCCGACATGCTATCAACTCGACCGATTTTTTTTTTCGCGACTACTCTTACTCGACTTTCAACATCTGATTTTTCAATTAACCAATTTAAACAACAACCACACAAACTCGACAAGCCCTAAAATGTGTCTACTCACATCAACCTGGACAAAAGCAAGAGAGCCATGGAACTCCAATACAATTGATAAAAAAATGGCATCTTTTCGCACAACCATCCGCGCCGATGGCCCTGACGCCAATCCAACATGGTGGTTCATGCGATAAGCCCCAAAACAAAATGCATACGTCGTCGGCCGTGATGCGCAACAAAAGCTACTTTCAGTTTCCTAGCCAACAAGATGATTTCGATCATCCGACCCCACCGATCCAATCGCGACGGAAGGTTGCATACAAACACATAGGCATTTCTCTCATTCTAAGATCAATACAAAACCCAACTATACATGCACCGTCTTACATGTGCCATATCTAGTCCGGCCTCACGTCAGTTGTAGTCTCCGATATTAGTCGCCCCACAAGATTCTAATCCTGACAATACCACGTTTAATGAACGAAAGGAGAAGCGTGCAAATTAACTATTCTACCAGAAGCCATAGCAGACGAAAGGCGAACGATACGCAGGATCGGCCCAGTTTTTTTTTTTATTTAGGCATGGTTTTATCAAGAGCCAAGGAGCATCTTGAAATGAGAGAGAGACTTTTATAGACGCAAATAATGACAAGTTGGAGCAAAGAGAGAGACAGAGGGGAGAAGGAGCCCGCGACGGAGCCCGCCGAACTGATCGATCTCTTAGAAGGCATCGCGTAATTGCTAATGATGCATCATGAATAAGATTCTGCTTTAAGTCCGGGTAGCCGGACTCCAACGCTTAGTACGTTAGTACAGTTGCTTCAAGACAGCCTCGGATGCGGCTTCCAAGCTCGCGGCACGCCGTTGGCTTTTTTCGTTGCACCACGTCAGCGCAACCAAACATTCGACTCGACAAATTCGCCAAATGAAGCGAGGACGAAATTGGGATATAAAGCTGCCGAAATTAGAAATGGGTGATCTTATAGAATTTTTTTCTTCTTTACAAACATGAATTCGGTAGCATCATCAAATCCATTCATAATTTCTTGTGTTCGGCGCTTCAGAATTATTAGTCGCATACATGCGTGCGATAAATTTGTCATCTCAGGAGTCGCCTTGCTCTGAAAGCTAATTGATTTATCTATTATACTGCCCCTAAGATAGTTTCTACGACATCTTACCTCCGAAAAAAGAAGCATGCGAAATATTTTTTTTTTTCACGTTTAGCAAAGGATAAAACCGGACGACACGTAGCCCCGCCGCGAGCTTAAAAAGCGGCCAAGTCCGAGGGACCTCTCCCTCCCAAAGCATGCCCGCCACAGAAACGCAATAATTGCTGACTGCAAATCATTACCCACATAATCGCTACTACCACTCTCGGAAAAAGAAAGGGAGACGGATATAAACGACAACCTTTTAATACCTTCATTCGTCAAACAAATCCACGCATCTGTCATCCACTTCTAGCACGCTCGCCGGGCCTCGCATAGCTCGGATGATCATAAGCTTAAGGTCACGCCATCGTGTCTTCAAGCCTGTCCTAAGTTTGTCTACTCGGATAGAGTTACACGAGCAAGACAGGACTCATTAGTAAGTCTTCGACTCTTCGCCTTCCATTCCTCGCCACAAACAACTGTACGGCCGATATCTTCTTCTACTGCGTTTTTTCCTCCTTATGATAGATGCCTTTAGTATATAGTTTTCATTCTTTCACTTTTGGCCACTGGCGAAGACGGCATTTTGAGCCTGGATGTTGTTGAGCGACATTTGCCCTATAGCGCGTAGTCAATAGCGGCTACGCTTGCTCTGATCTACCCCCCCTTTATTCATACATAAGCCAGCCCTAGCAAGCAGGCAGCGATGTGATCACGGTGGCCGCTTTGTCGCGACTGAGGCGCCTTTGAGTTGCTTCGTAGCATTCAACCCTAAGGCAGACGGCGTTGTTTTTCGATGTTCTTAGAGATAATCATTCGTCGCGGCTAATAAGTTGTTCCCACTTCTTCCTTTTCGATTTCGGACTAGGAAAAGGAAACCGTACTATCTGAACATGGCCTTTGGACAGACTGCTAAGCTGTGTTCTTAGCCTGATGCCCGAGGGTTGTGTAACTTAAGAGTAGTGGCATATAGAAATCCTCGCTGAATCAAAAGTTAACGGAGCGCTATACAGAAAATTCCGAGCTACTGTATGATAGCAGGACAGTATACAATACGACTATCTCTACAGATTTTAGCTCTTATTCATTATATGTTATTTCACCCTTTCGAGGAGCCGAATGTATAATTGAAACTAGCCTTTGCTCCATTAATTAGTCACTAATATATGCGCGAGCCTTTGCACCGATTAGAAGGACTCGAAATATTGAAGAGTCTTACTAAGACCTGAATAGCACATATCATTACAAGTAAACATGCTGCAACTTGCTCGC
>JAGVVM010013464.1:0-12702 GCA_019149425.1 Psidium friedrichsthalianum
TGAAGACTTGGCCGTATGCGTGATTTTCCTGATGCTTCCCTACAAGAGTTACGGGCTTGCCTCCTGAAGGAATGATTGCAATTGAATTGAGCCTCTAGGACGAGCCGAATTCTAAGGCACTTACAGGATGTCACTGTCAAATTTGGAAGGAATTGAAGGCCAATTGCATGAACCTGTTGGATAAGAGGGATTTTTCCGCACCTAGTGCTTCGCCATGGGGTGCTCCCAGTATTGTTCTAAGGAAATCAAGACAGGTCATTGCGCCTGTGCATTGACTATCGCAGTTGAATCAAGGGCGTCAGATAAGTACCCGTTGCCTAGTGATGAGATGATTTGGTTGAGTGTCTAACGGTAAAGAGCATCTGTGTTTCTCTAAGATAGACCCTGCGGCTGGCGATCACCAGTTTTGAGTGATAAAAAGGAAAGACATCCAAAAACGACATATCAAGGACGAGGATGGGCACTATGAATTTATGTCTCCATTTGGATTGACCAATGCTCCCTGCCGCCTCATTGATATGATGAATATGAATAGTTTAAGTGAGTTCCTAGATCTTTCGTAATAGTATTCATCGACGACAGATTGGTGTACTCGAGAAGATTCTGAGGACCATAAACCACTTGAGTATTATTCTATACGATCCTTAAGGGGAACATTCGCTTTATGCAAGGTTCAGTACATGTGAATTCTAGCTTATCAATGCGTTTCTTGGACATTAATTTCTGGAGAAGGATTTCTGTGGATCCGTCAAGGATTGAAATGCAGTTCTAAAAGTGGGCCTTATTGAGAACCGAGCAACCCGTGACAAGATATACTAATGAGAATTCTAGGTCTAGCAGTTACTATATAGACGTTTCTTAGAAAAGTTTTTACGATAGCTGGACCCTTACATGTCTGATTGAAAAATGAGACGAAGTTGAATGGACGGACAGTGTGAAGAAAGCTTTCAAGATCTTTAAACATAGATTAACTACTGCGCGCATAATTGAATATTCTGTTTGGATCTGAGGAGTTCGAGATTTACAGTGAGCTTCGTTAGAGGTCTGGATGTGTCTTGATGCAACATGGACGGAGTGTAGCGTACGCATCTCGACATGTAGGCCACATGAGAAAAAATTTTTAAAAATGTTTTTTTACAAGGAAAAAAGAGAAAAGCAATTAGAACATAACCCGACTCATGTCTGAATTGATAGAGATAGTGTTCGCACTGAAGAATCTGGATGCAATTATCTGTTTGGAGAAAAGTTTCAGCTTTATAATGGATAACCAGAGTTGGAAGTATCTTGTTCTCTCAAAAGGAGCTGAATATGAGACAACGTCACTGGATGGAAACTATGAAGTGATTATGACTGCGACATTTTGTATCCCTTTGGAAAGCGAATAGAGTATGCCGATCCTCCAGTCTGAAGTCTAGTATGACGCATATGATGGGTAAGAGTGAGTTATTAGAGGGGATAAGAGGACTCGATTCAAGATAAAGGTAGTGGCACCATCTCGAGTCGTAGAGAATGGCTGACCTTGAGGATCGAACCGAAATTCATGTCAAGGATTAAGGACTACATCTACAGATTCTGATATTCAGAAGATCTTAAACTATGATGTTGGCAAGAGAAAACCAAATTTCAAGTGACAGAGGGAAAATGGAATTTTAAAGTTCAGAGGACTGCTTGTGCGTGCCAATAAATGAAAATTAAAGGAAGAATTTTGACAAAAGCCATCGTAGCTGTTATAGCATTCATCCAGGTAGTAACGAAGATGTATCACGAACCGGCGTCGTACATAACTGGTGGAACAGGGGGAGGGGAAAGGGAAAAGAAATGAAGTGGTAGATGATGGCCCAAACCGTGGTGAAGTGCTTGACATGTCAGCAGGGTAAAGGCACAAACATTGCAAATCCGGAGGATTGCGTGGACAACCGATTAAGATCCCAGGTGGAATGGAGCATGTGCACGAGGACTTCGTGACTGTTTTACTAATGTAGAGGGGGCAACGATTCGATCATGGGTTTGTGGTCGATAGGCTGACCAAATCTGCTCACTTCATAACAGTAGCGAAAGGACTTTGCTCTGGAAAAGCTAGCTGAGTTATATGTTCGACAATCGTTCGTCTGCATGGAAGTACCAGTTTACTGTCACTCGGGACCGTGACCCTCCTTACTGCTACATTTTTGGCAAAGTTCTGCAGACCGCAGTTAGGAACTGAGTTGACAGGGTATAGTATAGCATATCATCCCAGGACTGATTGGACAAACCGAAAAAGGACGATTCAGAAAGTGGAGGACATTTTAAGAGCCTGCGTATAAGATTTCAAAGGTGGATGGGAAAGAGACAATTGCACTTGTGAATTTGCGTACATAACAGCTATCAGCAGAGTATACAGGATGGATCCATTTGAGGCTTTATAATGAAGAGCTTGGGAACCTCCAATCTAGCTGTGGCGAGATTGTGAGAAAGAAAGCAAACAGGTCCAGAACTGTGCGAGCAGTCCGGTGATGCAGTGAAAGTGATAAGGGACAAAGCTGAAAAAAACAGCTCAGAGTCGCCCAGAAAAGCTATGCAGATAGGCGACGTAGGCATTAGAATTTCAGTAGGGGGCCGATCCATGTGTTTGGAAGTTGTGGCCAATGAAAGGTCTATCTCGATTTGGTAAAAAGGAAAGTTAAGCCCGAGATTTGTAGGCCCATCGAGATCTTGGAAAGGATTGGAACATTAGCGTATCGTCTCGCGCTTGCCGCCAGATTTGTCTGTAAGTGCTAACGTGTTCCTATGTTTCGATGATGAGGGAAAGTACGAGCCGGACCCGAGCTATACTCGATCATGAAGTTATGGAAGTGGATGACCGAGTCTCGTACATGGAAGGCCCGTATGAGATAGCGGACGAGAGGGAACTGTCCTATTGAACAAGAGAACGCTTTGTCAAGAGTAATTTGGGAGCATCTGGAACATAAAGGCGCAACGTGGGAAAACTAAAAGAGATGGAGATGAAGCGCAAGTACCCCATTGTTCATGTATTATAGTGGGTTAGTAGAGTTAAAACTTTCAAGGGACGAAATTCTTGTAAAGAGGGGAGAGTTGTGATGGCCCCAAGAATCATGCATATGGGGACAAGAAAAATTTGAAGAAGCCTTGACCCACCCGTCTTTTTTATTCTTGGCTGAACTCCTCCCCATGAAAGGCCCACGTGCCCGTATTTTGTTTCTCTTCCTCCTGTTTCTATCAGCCGAGCGCCAATCCTCCATGTAGATGAGACAAAATCTCATCATATCCAACTGAGAATTTTCTCCACATGCTGACTTCTGCCTTCTTCTTAAATCAACAGTTGCCCACGTTGCTCCCCCATTAATTAGCTCTTCCTTTCCCCATGCAAACCAGACAAAAGCTTCATGATTTGAGCCCACTTATTCACTGTCCACGAAAGAAGTTGACACAACTGGTCTCCCTTTTTCTTTCTTCTTCATTCCTCTTCCTTAGCCCTTCTCTTGGTCGATTTCTACTGGAGCCGTGTTCTTCTTTTTCTGTCAGCTGAAACCTGCTCCTCCTTTGCTCTCCGTTGCCGCGTGAACCTTGCCGCTGCTACTTCCTTCACTCTCGGTCTGCACGTGAACTTGTTGCCCCTGCTTGCTGCTGATTTCTTCTTGCTTTCGGCTAGAAGTTGCTGCTCCAATTTCTGCTGTAAACTGCTGCAATTTGCTACTGCATCTCTAGTTTTCTTTTCTCTCGGCTGAAGACTAGTTACTGCTGCATTTTACTGCTACGTCTTCATCTTTTGGCTGCTGCTCGTGCCCTTTCATTCGGCCGTTTGGACTTCTGTTGCTGCCCTCTATCCTCTCGGTTTCTCGCGTTCCAGCACGCGTACCCGGAGGAAATCGACTCGTTCGGGGTCGTCCGGTGTCCGAATCAAGCTCCGTTTTTGCCTGTGTACTCGTAAGACTTTAAACTTTGATATTCTGGAAGCGGATTAGCGAAAAACCTCCTAGAAAATTCCCATTTTTGAATCAAGGTTGACCCTGTTTTACCCGTGTTTATTTGTAGCTAGTTCCTCACCCTCTCGGCTGAAGTTGCCTTGCTCGAAGCTCGATTATCGTTATCCGTAGCCCGAGCTCAAACTCGAATTTTTAGGTGAGCACATTTCTAGACTTGACTTAGACTGTCGGGTATGCTAGGGACTATTAGGGAAAATTTTATGATGAAAAATATTAAATTTCTTGGACGTCAAATGTCGATTACATATTGCTGACCATAGGAGTCAATTGGAAATTTTTGTGGACTTTAGAAATTACCTTGTGTGCCAGATTGCTTACCTTTGAGCCTAGGTAACTTAGAATGGAAATCGGGTCCTGCAATGCGAGTTTTGCAACGTGAAATGCCTGGTTATATTATTTGATTTATTTTGAGTTGAATTGTGTACTCTAGTGAATAATCTTGGGAAATGCATGTGGCAAAGTTAACTTGCATGAGTGTTTACGGGGTGGGCCAATTGAGAATTATGTGATGTTCATCATTGATCTGCATACTGGCATGAGATATGTGCATTTGGCGGAGTGCGTAGAACCGTGCGGGACAGCCCGACAGTGTCTAGGGGGCCACCGGGAATGAGAGGAAATAAGGAGGTGCCGATCGTAGTGCTAATTGAGCCACGGTCTTGCACTTGTGTCTGAACGTGCTCGGCACGAGGTAGCTAGAGAGACAAGGGTGCCAACTTCGGTGTGATTAGATACGGGTTGAGGCACAGGCCTGAGACGTCCATGACGTGGCCAGAACCGGAAGTGCTATTGAGCCACCAGTGGGGTTCGGTCCGGAAGAGCTCGTGAGCTACCGGGGACCCCAAGAGAATCAATGAGCATCTACATTTGCATCTGCATCTGTTTGATCTGAAGTCGTAACATGCATGTGATGATTTAAATTTCTGGCTTGAGGTATATGCTTCATTCTAAATTGAGTCTAGGCATGTGCTTGCTGAGTTTCGACTCACATATTTTTGACTGATCGCCATTTCAGATCCTTGATCATAGACCTGATTATTCTCTAATATCCGAGGAGTTTGATCCGGAGAAGTGGTCCTTACCAGAGGACGAGTAATCCTGATGATGCCTAGATGGAGACTAGTGACTTTTTGGTTTGGCCTATTCTCTTTTGTTAATGGACAAACTCAGGTTTTGAGGTTCAGATGATTGTCTTCCTCCCAGGTTGTACAGAACTCTTACTGTTATATGTAAATTAAGTTTTCTCTATCTCTCTATCCCACATGTGTGTTTATCAGGGGTTGTGCGTTTCCGTTGTCGCATTTGTTAGCTTTCGCCTGGCCGCGACGAATCCTAGGCCGTCGATAGTATTGGCCAGGCGATGAGAGAATTGGCTGATGAAGAGATGTTGCGCGTTCGACGGGTCTGGGGCGTAACACCAAAGGCGGCTGCCACGAAGCTGAGTGAAACTCCCTTCATATGGATGCAACTCGCCCCCCTTGCTTGTGAGTCTCCATCGAGTCTGCTTTCTTTTTTTCTTGACATTAAGAAAGAGGCGAATGAAGAAGACCAAAAGAGGGACCCTCCCTCCTTTTCTAGATCGATCCACGTAATTCTATCATCACATACGAACGAGAATGAGTCCTAAAATCAATGGCCAGCATGCAATGTTCAGAGACGTTAGATCTCTTCTAAAAAATGGTCGGTCCCTTCTTTTAACGTCACTAGCTCTTCATATGCTTAAGCTCTTCTTGAGCTTGGTCAAGCTGAGATTCCAGGTAGGCACAACACCAGCTTATATCGAGTACCAACTCTCTTATGGCTGTATGAGGGACACCTGTACTGCTTGATATGCTTAGCCCCCACAGGAGCAATTTTCATACATTTCCCATGGAACCATTTCTCGCCTCCGTCGCAACAGATCCCAAACTCGTCTCTATCCTCCTTCTCCTTGTGCCCGCAACACCGCCTGATCATCAGGTTGAATCCAGAATTTGCCGATGAACTGGTAGATCGAGCCAACATGAAAGGGAAGGTCCCTCAGATGCTGCGTGTCTACTTGCCGAGGACGCGGAGAGAAACTCCGTCGGCCAAGAGCCGAGAGGGTGAACAGAGGTACCCCCTCAAAACTCTAGCTCCCCCCCCCCTCTCTCTCAAGTTCTCCGCTCGTGGAGTTTCTGATGGAGCTCTTGAGGGTAGGCCTCCAACTCCACTTTCAGCATCTACCTCCACCAATCCTTGTCCCTCCTTTTCTTCTTCCACTTACCTCTCTTTTAGTCAAAGATGAGGTGATCATGATGATGACCGAAAATTGTCGGTCATATGTTCCCCGTAGACTCTCTTTGGCCGTCGTTTCTCTTCCTTTGTGACTAAAAAAATCTGCAATCACTTGGCCTCCTCCACTCCACGTTTTCTTTCTTTCGGCTGCCCCTTAGAATATTTTCCCATCATGTTCTTTTATCCTCAGGTGCAGGTCGCCCATAATCTACAGGATCTCGCCCATACTCTGAAGCTGTAAGCATCACCTTTCTCGTTCAATAGTCCCGAGTTGGCATATTCTGGTGCTACATGCCCGAAAGTTCCCATGACTCTAGCTGTGATGTGACTCTTTCCAGCACTCAGCAGTTTTGCCAGGCCAAAAATTAGGCATCCTTGCGTTAAAATCAATACCAATCATTTTGTTGCTCGGCTTGAAGTCCCGATGTATTACCTTTGGCTCAATTGCTTTGTGTAAGTAAGCCAATGTCTTGGCAGTGCCCAGAAGAATCTTCATGTGAGCTTCCCAAGTAAGATATCCATGGCGACGCATAGCTCTATGAGGCCATTGCTTTAGGTTTCCATTGTTGACATACCCATACACCAACAACTTGTGAGTTCCTTCAATGCAGTACCCAAGGAGTCGAACCAAGTTTTTGTGCAGCATGTGACCAAATGGCCTCAACTTCTACTCTGAATTCTTCCTCGGCTTGCCCCGGGTTGTTGAGGAGCTTCTTGACCGCCACATGCTTAGTTTCTTGACGGCGACATGCTTGTGGTCATCCAACTGAGCTTTGTGCACGCATCCGAATCCGCCCTCTCCAAAACGTTATTGTTCGAAAATGGAGCTAATGAAAGTCCTTTTGCAACTTCTCATCTCTAAGAACTCTTTTTCCGAGTACAAATCTCTAGAAGAAGAACTCATAAAAACAAGGGTGAGACTCTGCCAGAGAGAGAGAGGGGAGACTCGTCAAATGATAAGGTGAATTTGGAAAATCGGACGCAAAAACGAAAAACATAACATCAGGCCTTTGAAAAATTTGAACTATTAGAGGACAATGTCATGACTCTAGAAATGCACAAAATTGAAAATTACAGTGCTAAAATGTGTTTTCTAGAAATTTTTCAAATGACCTAAAAATGAAATTAATAAAGAAACTCTCAATTCCATATTGAATTTTTCAGAATTTATTCGGCCAAAATGAAGAGAAAATTAAAATTAAAATACTGACTCTTTTTTCATATTTTTGTGGCCTCAAATACTATTTTTTTATTAACTTTCAAGCATTTTTTCTATTTTCTGAAAAATATTAAAAAATACAAAAAATATGAAAAATTATTTTTTATTCAAAGATGGTTGCCTAGACTTGGCGAAGGCTTCCAAAGTTGATTTTGTAATTTTCTCATTTTTTCTTGATTTTCTATGATTTTTTTGAAAATAAAAAATGCTGAAAAATATTGAAAATATGAAAATTTAGTTTTTCGTCAAAATTGGCTCCCTATGCTTGGCTAAGGTCCCTAAAGTTGATTTTTTAATTTTATAAATTTTTATGGATTTTCTATTAATTTTAAAAGAGAAAAGATGATTAAAAATCAGGTGTCAACACTAAGGTTAACGCGAAGTGTTGACTTCGGTCTCGTTCGTAGAGTATTCTTGTTTCTTTCTACAAAAAGAAACGTGCAAAAAACTGTTTTATTTATTTACAATACTTACAACATACCCCATTATTGGGGATTGAACTCGGACCGCTTCGGACCACTGTCATTCCCCATGCCATCAGGCCCACCAGACCGCAGGCGTTCATGGGGGCGTTCTTTTAAGTACTAATCCTCAAGATGACGCAGTCTTGTTGCATTGCATTGGGCAATTTCACGTCATGGTATTTTTCAAGGCAACCTACAGTCCCTGTTAAGACAGAATAAATAAATTCAGAACTCGAGACGATTATGGGTAAATTGAAACGATACAGAATTATCCATCTTTGAGATTGCACGGGTCTTTTGTTCGCATTTTCTTTATTTGAAGCCGTCCATCCAGTGGTAATGTCCATAAATTGATTTGCCCCCAGTCTCGTTTAACAAAGGAACTTCGCATTTGGGTATGATTGTATTCACGGGGCAGTTTGCAAATTCCTGATAATAGAATGGGTCCAATTTAAAACTGCAGCAATTGAGGGTAAATTGAAACGATACGGAGTTACTCTTCGAATTTTTACAGAGTTTTAGCCGCAATTAATTCATCGCGAGTTTGGTCAAGTGACAGATTCAAGCATTTAATAGGAGGAAGGAAGATTACTACTTCTTGCTTTTACATTAATTACAGACATCAATAAAAGCAGAAAAAATCCTACGCAAGGAAATAAAACATATGCACTCGTTTAGGGTTGGTTCTATTTCCTCTGCAGGCTCTCTCATGATCAGTTGGCTTCATTCTGAATCAGGTATGCATTGACCAGGTTGAAGGACTCATGATCACTGACTTCGAAATACAGGCTGCGTACGTACATCACAGCCCTGGTGCTTTACCAACATCGAACTAGTTGATCATGGCGAAAAGCTCGTCGTCAATGCCACTTGCTTGGTGGCGATACATCCCCTCTTCCTCGGGAGGCATCAATGCTAACCTCATAGGATTGGCCTTTTCGTACCTTCCTCCAATAGAACTTGGTCCCGTTATGCACTGATCTAACTCACCTCTTAAACGGGTATTTTCGATCCTCAGATATTGCCTTTCGTCGAGGGTGAGGTGGCTATTGCAGTTGGGGCAGGTGGCGGAGTCGAAAACTTCCTTATACCTCTTGTCCTCTACTCGGAGTTTTTCATTTTCAGCTTTTAGAAACTCAACATCATGGCGCTCATGTTGAGTCTTTACTCGAGTTCCCCTATTTTGAAACCAAAACTTGATTTGCATAGGATTCAGCCCTAATTCTTGGCTTAGTTCCACTCTTTGTATGTCATCTGGCATAGGGCACCCTGTGAAGAAATCTTCAAGTCTTTGAACCTGACGCTTGGTGTGATGCCGGCGACGCTTCCTTTCACCCTGGTTGTTGTTGCCTCTATCTTGGACGTCATTGGTGGAAGGGCCAGGCTCCATGTCTGAATTCCAAACATGGCCTCAAACTCCTTATCTCCCATATTCAGCAAGTAACGATAGCTCTCAAGTGTGTTGGGTTGAAACATCCTCGATTGGTTAATGGTTCCTCAAGGTTTGCTACCCCCTCTTGTATTTTCACTCTCTCTGAATTTTTGTAAGCGACCGTGTATTTTTTAAAACTCTCTTCTAAGCATGGATGAATATTACTAGGAGCACATCTCTTTTAAAATTTAGGCGTGAGCTTAGAAACTGTATTATTTCTCTCAAGATTTCTGTCTTTCTCAACCTTTTTGTTGTGTCTCCTGCACGGTTTGTCTTCTTTCATCTTTTTCATAGTGGTAGGGCTCCTGTCATTATCTCTTTCACCTGACTCAAGCATCGGCTTTGCAGGCGAGCTCTTTTCTCTGTCTACAAATGAAGATAAGTCTTCTCTTCTTTTTCGCTAAAGTTTGCCTTGTCTCCCACTCAAGTCATCTTTTTCTTCTTCTTTTTCAAAGCGGTGACATCACCTCAAACTTTTTTTGCAAAGATTTCGAATTTGCTCGGCTTGAGATTGCAAACTAACGGAGATTCGAGCCAACGGAGGTGACACCGAAAGGGAATGGTAGGTAGGAAAATCTGACCTATAGATATTGCCACCGTGAAGTCAATATTTAACGCGAAGCAGATTATCACATTCGCATTTCAATCGTCTGCTTCACTTCTTTCCTCTTATCTTTCGTATTCTGTTCGTCGGCCTTGATTCTCTCCTCTATTATTTTAACGATAATGGTCAATCTTCCTACGCACATCTTCCTGGCTGAAGTTACGTTCAAATGGGAAAGACTTTATCACCTTCTTGGCCGAAGCTATATTTATATAGCCCATCATCCGAGTGTTGAAACCGAGATCCTCGGTCTGTTCAGGGAAGTAAATGCCTCTTCGATCAAAGGCACCACCTTGGAGAGGGAATACAAAGCATTCCCACACGTCTTCATCAATTTTCTAGAGGTCTGCCAAAACACTTAGGAAACAGTCACCTTAGCCCGCATCGTGAAAGCTCGCTACTAAGATCGATCTAAATGCCTGGAGTTTGTAGAACACTCGGCTGCCCGGTACAAGAAGGCCATTAAGTCTGCTGATGAATGGGTCTCGCTATTGGTTCACGAGAGAGAGAGAAGCTGGTGGAGCGCCTAGCTTTGAACCAGACTTACTTTGAGCATGATCCGAGTGATATCATGATGAAGTTCAGACGTAAGTGGCTGGAGGAGAGGCTCGACGATCTAACAGCGAATATAGCTTTTGAGAGAGAATTGATCGAGAATTTGAAATTCGTCGTTGAATATAATGAGGTTAATGCAGTTAGGCACAAGGAGAAATGTACCCGCCTATTCTTCAAGCTTGCAGGTCTCGAATCCCAGGTCGTTCGGTGTAGGCAGAGTATTAATTTCATAGAGACTCAGTTGAGCTCTTTTGTGATGCTTATTAGGGCTCAATTTGGTTTTACTTTTCCTCCCCAGTGAGCTGTTGTAAAACTCGCTGATGAATGGAATTAAGGAAAAGCTTCACATGTTTGTGGCTTAATTTTCTGCCATTTCTTCTCTTCTGCATGGCATGAATGACTTAAGGTACTGGAAACGCCGAAGCTTAACATTCTTCTTGATGCTCTTGTTTGCTACTGTAGATGATGATATTAAGAACATTAAAGAAGCATTTGGCGGTGGCCCCCATTAGCCTCATAGAGACCCGCGTTCAATAATGTAAATTAGTAAAGCTGTGACAACTTGATCAGTGTGCCAATAAATGAATCAAGCCACCTGTTGCGTGCCCCACTTCATTCATGTTTTGTTTCTTTTGGCGTCCACTTGCTCATGTCTGCAGAAATGCCTGTGGCCCACGCTTAATAATAATGCACCGGTCCTCTAGAGCTTACTTCGTTCGAATCCGAGGAAGGTAGAAGGTAGGCCTTTAGCCAATTTAGTCAGGAAGGCATTACAGGATTGGGTTAACATACTTGCTATATGGGTTTTGACTACACAGTCTATGCTTTTCCCAAAAAAGTACAAGAATTCCCCCAATACATTAAGAATGCCCCCATGCCTGATCCAGATACATTTACTGCCCCATCAAAATACATAGCCCGTACATGCCCACTAATTAACACGCTTCTGACTCCGGGAGGATCGATATCTTCGTTTGCCCCCAGGGTTTAAGGCATCGGCAATTTCCGTCCTTTCGCGTTTTTCGAGGTCGTTCTTGGTATGTTAATACCAATGAGCTCAATTTTGCTCATGGCCTGGGTACCTATGATTTCCTGCAAAAGTAAAGGAAATAATTAGTATGTGATCCAAGAGAGGTCGGTCCATGACTTGCCTAATTAGCCCAATTTTGTTTTTCAATGTTTGTGGTGAAATCAGACAAAATTTTCTTAGGAAGATATGGGTAAATTTCTCAAAAAGGATTTTCTTGCAGATTTTACAACTTAGAAAAAATGTGATAAAATCCTTTGATATTTAGCAAATTTTCGAAGGGATTTTCTTTTTTATCAGAATGAATTTTTAGGGGTAAATTTGTCAAGAAAATCTTGTGCCTATTGAAGCATTAAGGAAAGATGTGACAGATTTTTTATTGGTCAATAAAATTTCTTAAAAGGATTTTTCCGCATTCATTTTTCATTTTTTATTTAGAAATGGGACACCAATTTGATTTTTATTTTCTTTTGAAAAAAATGACCACGATGTTAATTCAAAATTTGATCGACACCTAACATGGACCGACCGAAAATAAACACAAGATAGAGTTAGAGCGCTTACTTCACCTTGAAAAATACCATGTAGATCATATAGGCATGCACATGAATTGTGAGTTTAAATCTTAGCCTATCTACCCTAAAGGCTCACAAATTGAAGTGAAAGACTTATGGCAAAGCGATAATCTCACGCACATAATCAAGATTAGCCGTGATCCCACAACGTAATCAGGATTAGTCGGGCCTTCCCACTTCGGTTGTTCAAGTCAAAAATTATAACCCCCACTTTGGTAATCTTACCGAGCCTGAGGCCTAACTTTTAAAACTCATTTTTGAAAAGAGATTCGGGACTGAATCTGGACTAACTTTCGACATAATCTCACGCCGAATGCTAGAATTAAATCACAATATCATCCTAAAGCTAGTAGCTCAGGTCCGGCCACGGGACGTGTGTGATGTAGTGCTAAAACGATTAATCATGCATAGCAGTTAAATTCAAACACCACTTCAAAAATGTGCAAAAAATTTAATCACAATTTCCATACACCAAACTTGCAAAACAAAAGGTTAGTCAAATACTCTACCCCTTATAACTCTCATCTGTAAAAACATATAACACCTATAGAATAAGTTCCAAGCAAGATCGCTAAAAGCGAGATATC
>JAGVVM010013465.1:0-11353 GCA_019149425.1 Psidium friedrichsthalianum
TTCGGCAACAAAAAGCAAATAAAAAATATATTTAGTAATGCCAAACGATTCCGATTCTGATTGCTATTGTCGGGAACAGTTTGACACCAAAAATACGAATAAAAACAAAAACAGTTTGTTCTAAAAAAAACACTTTTGGAAAAAAAAAAAAAAAATCACACAAAAAAAACAACCAAAGTCTTCATTCTTTTTAAAAGGGTTAAGTCCACATAGGCTTTCACCGTGAACTTTTGCCGATTTCAAAAAATTAAAATTAGATTTGAAACATTTACTAAACAACTACATTTTCAGAAAAATTAAATTTTATAAAATAAGCTTTAAAATGTAACCATAAGTTATAATTTTTTTTAAAAGGATAAATTTAAAAGATAAAATGTAAAAAAAAAATCAAAATATGGGCGGCAATAAAAAACGTAAAAAACAACTTTTAAAAATGTTTACCAACAATTTCTAGACCACACCATAAAAATTTAAAAATTTAAAAAGGTAGTAGAAAAAGAATGAAGAATTTAAAAAAAAATTCTTGCCATCGATTATTTTCAAAACAGAGTAATGCAATAATTATGATTCTGATTCTACTTTCGGGAATAGTTTTGAACCAAAATAAGAATAAAAAAAAAGTTGGTTCTAAAAAAAAACTTTGAGAATCACAAAAAAAAAAAAAACCAAAGTCTTAGTTCTTTTTAAAAGTGTTTAAGTCCCCATAGGCTTTCATGTGAACTTTTGAACTTCAAAAAAATTAAAATTAAATTTGAAATTTACTGACAACTAATTTTTAGGAAAATTAAATTTAAAATAAGCTTTAAAATTTTAAAAATAAGTTAATTTTTTTTAAAAGGAGTAAATTTAAAATATAAAATTAAAAAAATCAAAATATGGGGGCAATAAAAAAACGTAAAAATAACTTTAAAATTTTAAAAATAATAAAAAATTTTAAAAAGGTTTAGAAAAAGATGAAGAATTTTAAAAAAAGAATTCTTGCCATCGATTATTTTTGGGAATAGAAATTTATGCAGTTACCAAACAAGATTCTATTCAAGAATATAATTTTCATGCAGCTACCAAACGCGTTCTAATTCTCTAAAAATCATCTAAGGAACAGAATCAGAAAATATGTTTTTAATCAAAATCACCTTTTTGGATTAGAATAGTTGCCAATAGGCCCTAAATGCCTGGTGCCAAAATGGTAAAATACACATGAGCACGCTAAGATAAGTGTTGATTACAATTATATGAGAGGTTAAAAAAAATTACTATTAGAGAGATTGCTTTAAAATTTACTGAGTGCTTCGAAAGGGATCGATAAGTATGGAATGTCTACATCCTCTGAGTTTGATATAGAACTAAGTGAAAATTTCCAAAAAAGAAAAAAAAATCACTGAAGTGAGGTAATTTCAGCAAAATAGGGGTGTTTATCTTTAAAAAAGCCCCTAAAGTTGGCAATGTCATCTCAATTGACCACCCAGCTTATCCGCAAGAGATACATGTCCACCAATTTATCCATACCATAATCAAAAGCGATCTCAGAGGCAGACGAAGCAGCATGAGTGGTTTTAGGCCTAGTTGCAAGTTGCTCAGTTTCACAACCTACAATATGAAATGCTACAGACACGAAACCAGGACACGAAACCGGGCTCCGGGCTATGAGACCCGTAGAGTACCCTCTTAGGCCAGCCCCAGTCTATTGTTGTTGAACCCATATCTGACAACAATCACGTGTCATACCCTGAATTATCTCGCACCGTTATGAGCTGAAGAGTGGAGTTTTCGTTTTGGGGTGAAACAGTGAGTGATGCAAAAGAGTTGATACAATTGACTTGCAGTTGCGGGAGTGGCGTTAGGATGTTTTTGGGAGTATTCCTGGATGGAATGAACATAATTTCAAAGGATATATGAATGCGAGATTGGCTTCTCGTGTACAAACTAGTCAGGGACTGACGCTGTTCCTTTGATGAGACCATGACAAATTAAAAATAATTGTTGTACCTAGTGGACTAGATGTCTCGCTTGAGGGACTGGATGTTGAAATTAAATTGGGCGCTATATGATCTAATACGAAGATGCGATTTGCCATACTCTGCTTAGGAACAACTTATAGAAGGAAGGAAGGAAGGCAGGCATGGTATTATTCTCAGCTTGCTAGGCCCCGCACAAGCTATTCCGTGGTCAAAAATTGCCGGCCCGTGACACACGTGCGTGTCATATGCCATTATCTGCCCCAATGGACAGGGGCATTTGCGTCCAAAATTGCCTGGACACCTAAACCCAATTCCACAAATTAAACCTAATCTCCAATACACCTTGAATTTATCCCGATACCAAAAGTTACCATATTTCCCAATTAAACTAAATTGATAGTTCCTTTGGCCAATGCTTATTGCCACTCACAATCACTGCCACTGCCAACCATTGCCCCTCGCTGACCTATGCCAGTAGTGCCTATGCTCACTTGCGACCATCGCTACCCACCACCAATCGCCGCCTGTTGACCGTCCCCTGCTGCCAACCATTAACCACTGCCGACCTCCACCGACCATGCCCATCATTGCCCACGACCACCATCAGCTGCCATCCATCACCACTTGCAACCACTGCCATCAACCGACCCTCGTTGTCGCCACCCACCACCGCCCACTGCTGACCTCTAGAAACCTCTTTTAAAAAATTTAAAAAAATTAAAAATAAAATGTAATATTAAAAAAAATTATCATCACCCAATTCTTCTCAAAGGGTGATCGGTTCACATGATGGATGGTTTTACCTTAGAACCGAGAATCGCCAGCGAGGGATCGGTTCTGTAAAATGCGAACCGTGAACCACCCATTCGTTCTGTTGATCCGCCTGAGAAATGAACTACCAGTCCGGTTCAGTTCCCGATTGGATCCCGGTTACGGTTTAATGTCATCCGCTCGTTCTATGAAAAAATGAAGTTGAATACTAATCTCACAAATATGACTCAATAAAGCTATACATTCAACTAATTTATATAAAGCTGATCTAATACTAAAAACTAAAGAAACTTCTTGAGTTTGTACGACAAACAAAAGACTACAGAAGAAACTAAAGTATGAAAAAACTCGTGCAAGTATTGAGATATCATGCTTTCTTCCCAATTCATCTTACTTGAGAAATAGATAAAAAGCAAAACGTACAATCTGGGCTTTTTTTCACAAGTTGAGCGAAGAGAGCAAATATTATCATATTAGGGTAGAGTTTTTTTTTTTTTACAAGTCTAGGTTTTTTTTATTTTTATTTTTTTGTAACGATGAATTGGGCCTTTGAAATATGATTTCATTTAGAAAAATTGCTCATTCATATTATATAAAAACTGGACTGGTTGAACCGGTTGAATGATTCCCACTCAAAATCGGGAACCAAACCAATAGCCATCGGTTCTAGAAAATTGAAACTGAAAATCGAATTGTACCCACCTATTACGATCCAAAATCAGCTAGTTGGGTACGGTCCGGTCTGGTTTGATTGGATCATGGTTTTTTTGCTCACCCCTATTCTACCCCACCCCCCATTTTTATCTAAAATTTTAGTTTTTTATGTTAAAATTTTAATCCCATTTTAAAATTCAATCTAAATAAAATTTATATTGTAAAAAATCAATTTTTTTGAAAAATTTTATTTAAATTTAAAAATTAAAATTTTTGGACTTTTCATTTTTTTTATTTTTAATCTAATTAAGCTTCTATTTGTTATTTTTACTATTATTATTATTTTCAAATTTTATCTTTTTTATATTGCTGACTAGATCTTTGGTGAGCCATGTCAGTTTTAAATATTAATAAAATTATCACAAGAGATTTCTTGCCAAGTAGATCAGAGTTGACACTTAAGCAATCGTTTTTCAAAAAGTTTCGCACTTAAGTGATTCGAGGGAAACTATTGATATTAAAGTAAGCATTGGATACAACTTTTGACACTCTTGATGTTTTTCTTCCATTTTAATATGTTTTGGTTTGAAATGTCTTTGCGAGGATATGCTCATGGGGAGGTTAATAAGAAAATTCTAAGAGCTTGGCCGGTAGTGGGGAGTCAAAAGTAGAGGCAATTGATGATGCTCATGTTCTCTCCGAAATGACTCGTGATTAGCTTTTTGGAATCCTTCTTACACATGAGATAAAAAGTGGAGGCAAAGAGAGAATAACATCATAATAAGACGACAAAATCTATTGCTTGAAAAAGGTGATTGATATTTTGACAAATGAAAGCAAGGATTTGAAAATTGAAAATGAGTTCACGAAAGAAAACGATGTTGATTTGGAGAAAAGACATAATTTTTTTTTGTAAATTAGGCTTGAAATTTTCAAAAATGAATTTGAGGATTTGAAGAAGAACGAAGATTTCCTCTTAAAAACTTGAAGGATGTAAGGGGAAAAAAGTTATGTTTGGTAGACATGATTTTGCTCATAGAAATCACTGGGGTCATAGACATTTCCAATCTAGGAGGTTGCATCAGATGTATGCCAAAGTTGTGGTAAATTTGAAGGGTTAATAACCAAAAAACTCTCCAACTTTAGTATATGTCCCAATAATATTTAAATTTTTTTTAATCTCATAAAAAAATCTTTAATTTTTACTTTTGTCCCAATTCTACCGACCTAATACCAAAAAAAAAAAAAACTCAACTTTAGCATCTGTCCCAACTATATCTAATTTTTTTGTCTCATAAAAAATCTTCAACTTCTACTTTTATCCCAATTTTACCACTGTTAGCCTTATGTACATAATTACCATTAGTTAATCCTATATGACTCGAATTTTCATTCCAACTTACTAATGAATCTTCAAAATTAGGAAATAGCAAATTTCAAGGACGACGATATTCAAGATCGTTCATCCAAATAATCAGATCTCTATGTCTAACCATTCTTTGGGATATTGAATGTCGGGAAGAATTCGAAACGCCCCGTGTTGAATGGCTCTGTATCTCCCAGTAATATGTAGGGGAAGTAAACAATAGAAGAAAAGTTTGGGGATTTTTTTTTTCATTTTAGCTTTGCTAAGGTATAATTCATTAACAACGTGGAATGCCACGTAAGATTAACTAACGTTAATTATAGACGGAAGGCTAACTGTGGTAGAATTGAGACAAAAGTAAAAGATTGAGATTTTTTGTGAGACAAAAAAATTCAATATAATTGTAACAGATGCTAAAGTTGATCGTTCTTTTGGGTATTAAGCCCGGTAGAATTAAAACAAAAGTAAAAGTTTTGAGTTTTTTATGAGACAAATGAAGTTTTGAATATGAGTGGGAGAAATGTTAAAATTTGGGTTTCTTTCGGTTTTGGGTCTAAATTTTAATACAGCGTAAGAAATTATTATTTTAGAAGAGATGCTTTTGTGAAGGTTCAGAAGATTTGAATTCTTAAAGAAGTTTTGTGTGGATCCATGGTTGGTTTGGACGCAAAGTAGAATATATTGTTCATTTGAGGGGGGGTCCCATTATGTGATAAGTTTTTATTGGATGAGACTTTCTGAAATAATTTTCAAAATCTGTTTTAATGACCTGTTTGATTAATGACAATAGGAAGAAGACTGTTGGATATGTTGTAGGCTAGAATATTACTTGGAGAGGGTGAATAGGTGATTTTGACAAAAATAAAAAAAAATATTACGGAAATAAAATAATCAATTTTTTTGGTCAAAAAACAATCAAGTTGAGTATTATCGAAATCGAGTGTGAACAAAGTCTGAATATTATCAGTGATATGATGATATTCACGAGTGTGCAAGATTCTATCAAAAGTAATAAAAAGAGTTGACAGGTAGAGAATTTTGCACATGGAGTTTATTGTGTTTTGGTTTATTTCAAGCTTATATCCATTCTCTTATGCTAATAGCCTACTGGATTGATTTCATTAATCAACCAATAAGACATTACACAATACGGTAATGATACTCAAGTTTGATAGGTCTCACTATCTCATATATAATCACTTTTTCAATGGCTCTCAAGAATTACAATTTTGTAACTCACATAAGACAAGTGTGAAGCTCTTTTAAACTTTGAAATTCATGATTCTGATCTCTCTTCTTCTCTTTAGCACCATGGTTTCCTTTTACACTCATCTACTTCCTTTTAAATTTGGAAATGCTGGACTTGCGTGTCACTGGCGTATCCAGAGTGCTGACCACGTGTCGGATGTCGGACATCTGCTTACCACGTCGATCGCGTGTCGGGCACGTATTGGTGTCCGACACGCGTCCGGCAAGATACGAAAACTCCTAGAGAGTGTTCGTGCTTCTTAGATTTTAAATCACAAGTGAAGTGAGATACAAGTGGACTCTAGGAAACTCTCAAGCTCTCTGTATCCATACGCGTCCGATGCTCTCCAACAAGTCCGTTTTGGAGAGTATGGCATGCGGGGGCCTAACCATTGTAAATCACTCCAGCAGGCTCTCTCTATCCATGCTCTTTTTATAGTTGTGCCTAGTAGTTTTTGCCTGCTCGATTTATTTTGCTATTTTTGTTGGTAGTATGAGTTATGATTTCGAATAGTTGCCATCGTACTTCTGGGTAAAACAACCGAGAATTATGGGTGATGGATTTCAAGGGGGGTCGATTCCCACCTTAGAACCAGTAATCACCCACAAAAGAGGTTCCACAATCTAGAGATCAGAAATCGCACGTTGGCTCTGGACCACCGGTTCGATTTTCCAGGTGGGTTCGTGCAACCTGCCATTGCACAGCCTCTACTGATTTGCACCGTGTGCACATTATGCCCTCTCGTCGCCTTCCTAGCTCCTTCTCCTCTTGTGCTCAGCCGCCGTCTCCACCCACAACGTCATGAGATCCTTGATGCCTTCCTCGAGTTCACGTTCTTCAACTCTTACCTCGGTCAGACCAAGCTGGCCGGCGAGATTGACAGCCGCCTGACCATCACCGCCCTCACCCTCGACAACGACGCCATGTCCGCCCTCGTAGACGAGTAGCCCCTCTCCGTCATCGAGAATGAGCACACCATCCATTTCCTCCTCTACGACTTCAACCCTCAGAAGTTCCCCCGGATCTCCAAGGGCTCCTCTCTCTACGCCACTCTGTGCCAGACCACTGGGAATTCACCCTCTCCTGAGCGACGAGCGAGGCGGCGACTTGTGAGTGCCGAGAGCGAGGCGGCGATAGAGACTAGGAGAGCAAGACTGTGAGAGAGAATGAGGGAACGAGTCGCGAGAGAGATAAGACGAATTAAGGTTTTTTTTTTTTGGGAGAGAAAGAGATCGCGACGATTGAGGAGCATGAGGACTAAGGTGCGTGAGGACTGGACTTAGAGATTTGAAAACATGTATATTAAAATATATATACATAGGCGCGATACGGTGGGTGATTCCACACCTGAAACCGAACCTATACTCATCAATTCCAATTCATTGGAATCGGGAATGGTCGATTTGAATTGGAAATGGTCCAAAATCGATTAATTTGGTTTGGTTTGGTTCGGTTCGGTTCGGTTCGATCATATCGATGTCCGATCCGGCCCTTTTGCACACCATTATTGAAAATTTACTGGTGAAGTAGGAAAAATCAATCCCTAAAGCAGTAGAAAAATCCCCTTTCTAGATTAGTATCAGAGCTTCTAGAGGGAGTTCCTTTTCTTATTGATTCCATAAACACTTCTTTTATTCTTTTAAAGTTGGTTTCAATTTTGGGATTTATTTTATTTTGTAATTATTTAAGACTTGCTAAGCTTCTCTTAAATATTATTATTACTCAATGAAACGGTTTTTTTTTAGTCCCTACCAATTTTGATAAAGATTTTTCTTAGGAGAAATACAAAATTCTGCGGCAACGAGATGTTTGAAATAATGTAAGTATCAAGAACGTGCAAGTCTTTTAGGTAAATCTGCCTCCGGCGAGGCGACGGGGTGTCATGGGACGGTGGTCCCGCTCTTATATGGCTCTGGCTAGCGTTGCATTCACTCGTCTCCCGGCGGCGGATCCGTCAAAGAAAGGAGCGCTAAAAAGCCAAAGGGGTTTGCTCCGCGTGAACAGCGTGGACCAAGCAAGAGTCAACGTAGAAAAATCTTCGACCCACGAGTCGACTTCAAACGAACCGAACCGCTACATAGGATCGTTCGCCTCTCTCTCTTCCTCCATCTTCTTCTTCGTCGTCGTCGCCGTCGTCTTCTTCTTCTTCTCCATTTGTCATCGCTCAGCGATCTCTCTCCCCGTCTCCCTCCCTCCCCGCTTCGTCTCTGTAACAACTCGCGAGTGTCCATCGCTGAACAGATCTCCGAGGACCCGAGTGAGGAAATGGCTGCGAACGATCCCAAGCAGGGCGGCGGCTTCCTGGCTTCCATAGCTTCGGGTTTCTCCAACTTCAGTAGCGCCATGACCAAATCGGTTAACGGGTAAATGCCCACTTCCCTGCTTCGTTTGGTCTTTTCCTTATCCAGGAAAAAAGTTTCTGCGGATTTTGGAGTCAATCTAAGCTCGAAATTCACATTCACGACCCTTTAGATGAGAGGATGCGCTTTGTCTTTGGGATGCGTTGCACTTGTGTATGCGTCCTTTGCTTGTCTAATTTGCTTTAGAAATCTTGATTGAGATAGACAGCTCTATCTGGCGAACCTAATTTTCTCCCTTTTATCTGTATGATCTTCTTCCGTGCTAGATTGCTACTTAAAGTAGATATCTGTTGCTCTGTGGTGTTGAATAACATTCCCACCTCGTTGGAATTCGATAGATCATTCTTTCTCAAATTGAGCGTGCGCCCGCCCTGTTTGTTAAAGAAAAGTTTAAGCTGTTACAGAGCATTGTAGTAACAAAAGTGATGATTTTACTTTTTTTTTTTTTTTTGGTGATGGTATTTGGTTTTCTCATGATAGATTGTTGAACTGAAGTTGGCTCCTTTGTCTTATTTGAAACCAATACCATGGCCATCTATTAGCTGGGTTTTGAGAGTGGTATTCAGAGGAAATTAGCCAAGAGGAAAGTTAATCAAAACATAAATCTGAACTGCATGTTTTCCCTTTTCTATGATGGTCTAATAATGCTCAATAATGCCAGAATAATCTGTGGCGTACATATTGGGCTTGCAACTTAATTGGTGTTCCTATTCTAGGCTTCTGGGTTATGAGGGACTGCAGGTCATTAATCCAGAAGGAGGCACACAAGATGCAGAAGAGGAAGCGACGAAAGGGAGGTGGAAACAGGAAGTACGCTTTTTAGTCCTTCATGAATTTTAACTGTGTACATTTTAAGGTGTAATCAGATATTGAATTAATTGGATGTCATTATTACTGAGGAATAGAACATACTATTTACATCTGCGGTTGGCAGCGAATTTCTTATCAGCATATCATTAGGCTCCTTGGTCTGTGTACAATATCTACGATACTATCTAAAAGGGATCATTGGCACTGGGTAGTTGGAATCAGAGACATTTTAGTGCTGCCTCATCTACATTTGGCCATTTTTCTTTTTTGTCATAGCCAATCGAATATTCTTCACTGTTGGGTACTTGGTTTCCTCGCTAGCCTATTGTAGTCACTACACTTATCTTTGTAAGCTCTATTGGTCCATATAAAGTTTTCAAGTGATAATGCATAAGTAGATATTAGTTACCTATCTTTTTGCGGCCTATTGCTTGCATGTCTCCGTATGCATGTGTCATCGTCCAACACCAAAAACCGTGTTGTCCTTGTTTATTTCACTACATGAAGCATCCGCCCATGATGAATGCGAGACTTGTTTTTTCATGATAACATTGCCATGATTGTCGAAAAGGAATGCACAGTTGCACAAGCAACATGAGATTTCCAAAGTTCATGAGCTAGAAAAATATAATTATGCCTGTTCGCTAGCTAAATAGACCCCATTTGTGATGTCATTTTACATTATGGTTCATACGTTTCTGACAAATTGAAATTAGACCACACACTCCAACCTAGTTGTCAACTGGGTCTTGCTTATTTGTGACATCATACATCATGATTCTACTCACTGTGACATGGTATTGGGGTTCTCATATTGTCACTTCTTGGGAACTTCAGAAATTGTTGTTTTCATTGGAGGATTAAGAGCCCAATATGAGCATTTTCGTCAGCATTTTGATGCCTGGTGTGTTGAACCTTGCTCTTTGTAAGATCTAAGGAGTGGGGGCGGGTTTCACAACTGGGATGGTCATCCCTGTTCTTTTAGATGAATAATTGGTCTTATGACCTATAAGAACAATGATAGGATGCCGCTCTCATGTTCCAGCATCTTTCCTGTCAATCTAGGATCGGGATAGTTACTGGAGATGATGCAGAAGTATATTGGTTCATATGTCAGCATGATGGTGACCCTTCCTGTTCTCATATTGAGCCCATGACCATGTTGCAAGAATGGCTGAGTTTGTCTTCACCAATATCTTTAATTTGAGTTTTGATGACCGATTAGTTTGGAGTGTTGTTATGTTTAAGGAACACCGTTCGATATCTAAAACATCGGTTTGCAGATCATGGGTGCTCTCACCTTTAGATCGGGCTTATGATGCGAGGATCGCCAACTGCGTTTGGTCCCTATGTGGGTAGAGGATCTCTGTTTTCTATCACGGGGGAACACTGTGGAGCGTCTGTTCTTGGGGGGAGGGGGAAAAGACAAGGGGGGGGAGGGAGTGGATATGTAGCTGGGGAAGGGGGTGAGGGAGCGCAGGGCGGGAACTGAGAGAATTAGATGTGCTGAAGGGAAGGTCAGGGGTGTAAGTATGACGAGGAGGGGAGGAAAGGAGCGGGAAGCGGGAGGAGGGAGGGGGAGAGAGGACCTGCGGGTCCGAGGGGTGAAAGGGGCAGGGCGGCGGAGGAACAGAAGAGGAGGGAGGGAGATGAGGGGCGAGGGAAAAAGGGAGGAGAAAGGCGGGGGGAGAAGGGAGAAAAAAGAGGAAGGAGAAGAGAGGGGGAAGAGGAAAGAGGAAGGAGAGGAAAGGAAAGACGAGGGAGAGGAGGGAGGGGAAGAGAGGGAGGGGAGGGAGAGAAGGAGAGAGGGGAGAGAAGAGCGGGAGGGGCGGCAGAAGGAGAGGAGGGAGAAAGAAAAAGGAAGAAAGGGAAGGGGAAGGGAAGAAAAGGCAGAAAGAGGGCTGGGAAGGAGAGAGAGAAGGGGAGGAGAGGAGAGAGGAGAGAAGGAGGAGGAGAAGAAGAGGGCAAGAGGAAGAGAAGGGAGGGGAGAGAAAAAGGCGGCGGGGGGGAAAAAAGAGGAAAAGAGGGGAAGGAAAAGGGGGGTAGAGAAGAAAAGGGAGAGGGAAAAAAAGAGAAGAGAAGGGGGAGGGGGAAAAGGGAGGAGAGAGGAGGGGAGAGGGAAGAAGGAAGGGGAAGAAAAAGGGGGGAGGGAGGGGGGGGAAGAGGGAGAGGGAAGAAGAGGGAA
>JAGVVM010013466.1:0-14562 GCA_019149425.1 Psidium friedrichsthalianum
CATACCTGCCGCCCTCCCGGCCCCCCCCCCCCACCCCCCCCCCGCGCCCCCCCGCGCCCAAAAAAAAAAAAAACAGAAGAGTCTATTCTAGAATGTTCTTATGTTCTGGAGGGCAGACTTTGAGCATATATGCATATGCCTCTCCATCCCGCATTTAAATGGCACAACCAAGTTCAAGCTTGAAGTAGTCCATATAAAAAGCCAGAAAGTATATTGCAGTTGCAAGCAAAAGCGGATAACTTCTGTGGGAGATAAGTTTATGCCGCAGTTGAGTCTTATAGATAAAAAAAAAAAGGCAGCATGAATTAGTCTCTAAGCTAAAATCCCAGGACTGAACTGTTAATATCCCTATACTCTCCAGTAATTCTTCATCTTGCAAAAGGATTAAACATGTGCAACATTCATGAGAGGCTTAGTCACACTAAATACTTGTAGAGGAGACTTCTTGGGTTTAAAACTAGCAACCTGTCCATTCTGTCCTTCACCAACTCATTAAAGTGGATATCTCACTAACTCCACCACCGAAATCAAGTAAAAGTATAATCCTCCTTGAGATTACCTTTACATCACGAGTTTTTTCCTTATGGCCTTCTTTCTTGACAAAAGAGTCCAACCATTCATAAAAGTCCTTCTTAGAGTCCTCATCATCCTGCAGCACAGAGGGGAAAAAAAACGGATGATGGGTAAAAGCTGCCTAGGTGTCACACATGGACATGTTAAAGACGATAATCTAGGTCTGGCCAAACCTATGCTTCTTGAGACTGCTCGAGACTGTTGAAACAGAAACTGGGAGCAATTCAAGTAATAGCCAAATTAGGTTTGTAACTTACAGTTTCTGTTTCACTGGACACTTTAGACTCTCCAGCATTTCTATCTCCTGATTGATTCGAATTTTCAGCATTCCCACTTGCTTTTGGGGCCTCAGAGTTTGAAACCTTCTCTGTACGCTCAGGAGAAGTGGATGACGAGACTCCATATTGCCGAAATGGAGTAGCATGGAAGCTGAACTCATTTGGGGCACCACCTGATGGAGCTAAGATTAGATGTTGAAAAAACTTGAAAAAAATGTCAGGTAGCTGAAAATTGATGTCACTGAAGGAGAAGAACTGAATCCTAGAAGATCCATGCTTTCTTCTTCTTCTTCTTCTTCTGCTTCTTTTTATCTCTGGCAGAGCAATGTAGAGGACATTGAATGATTGCACAAGGGCACAATACCAGTTCTTGAAACAGATGCTGAGAAATGCCATCCATTTAAAGGTACGATATTGACCAATTAATTGACACAAAGACAATAACCGAACCATAGTCAAGACAACTATTACATCACTTAGCCCCAACAAACAAAATAAAAAACCATTTCTCAACTCAACCTCGACAGCCTTAAGCTCTGTTGATAAGGCACTCCTTGAGCTCAACTAAACACACCTTGACTAACATAAGGCACACGAGAAGTCGATCATTTGTTTGGCCTTTGCGAGCTGATGGAGTCCCATATCATTATGCTCAAACCCAGTGAGGAAATAACCAATATATTTGTACTCTAGCCACATATAAACCGCAACTCCAAATCAATAGGAATCCAACGAATCAATCCAAGAGGGAGACTTCCGACCAAAAAAGAAAAAGAATCCAAGGGGGAGACTAAACCCTAAACCCTAAAACGAAACTGAAGAAGCCACACGTAGAGCTAAAACTAAAAGACCATTAAAAACTGCAGATGCGGATGAGTTACGGTGTACCTTGCTCGGAGAACCGTACGAAAGCGCTCGACACTGACCGGAGACGAGCGGCGGGTGACGCGTTTGGGAGGAGAAGACAGGAGGGAGGCGATCGGGCTCACGCTCCGGGAAGCGCGGGACAGAATCCTCGACAGCAGCATTTTGCTGGCTCCGATTGAAGCAGAAATTCGGGAAGCCGGAGAACTTGCTAGAGAACACGACCGATGGAGGATGAGACGGGGCGGGGGTTTTAGAGAGGAGCGAACATGAACATGCTTGGGCAACAAGAAAATGGAGGGTTTAAGGCAGAAAACCCACTGGACCGCAAACTGCAAATCAAGCCAAACGTCGTCGTTTTCTTTGCGTCGCGCAAGGACAAAGAAAAGTAGATTAAAGATCAAACGGCCACTTGGATAACCATGGCCTAACCCAAGAACCTTTTTCACTTAAACTAAAGAAACACTTTTCGCAATTTTGCATGCATTAATATAACAAGATGACTTTTTCCGCCAAAAATCAAATTAAATCACCGGAGTCATGAAATTTTTCAGAAAAATGAAAAGAGAAATAGGCACGATTCGTGACAGATTAACGAACTTGAAAAGATTTCGATTTATTAACCATAATAGTCACAAAAATGGAGCGTCATGTTAATATTGGTCGAGCTTTATTGCAACACTTCAGGAGAAAAGCTAATCGCACAAGCCGAATGAGCCAAACAAAGAATATCATCAAAATGGCACACGTCGAATAGATACAGACATAAATCTTCTTCGCTCAATATCGACCATCCGAAGAAGATTTCCCAGCTGCACTTGTAGCAACCAAATCGGCAAAGATGCTTCCGATGGACACGGTATAAAAAATTGTGAAAGATTGATAGATCATCCTCAATCTGTATCGCCAAAAATGCTGAGTCTAAAGCTCCATCAAGACCAATTAACAAGAAAAAAAAGTCTGCCACCCATGGCCAACAATGCTCAGTTACATCATCAAATCAATCCTTTTCATGTAAATATCCGCTTTAAAATCAGCCCAGATTGTCACCACACGCCATAAAAACAAGATGGATTCACTATTCTTCACACACGAACTGGCTTCATGTCGGTACCGCAAACATGCAATTTGCATTAAGAGAGCCATCATCAGGAAAGGTTGAATGCACCAAAGTCATTGATTCCACTAGACAAGTTGCTCAGATATATCGATCCATCTAGATGCACATTTAAGGTTAAATGACACCACTATAATCCTAGAACGCATCTGGTGCATATGCAGTTCGTCATATTGCTCAACTCTAGGCATACGATGTTCATCGGGAGACACGGCTACGATTAAGCTTGGAAGACATTCAGAGTTGAATCTGTAATGCATTCCTGCTTTCATCTATTTAACTCAATGCCTCTTTGTTTTGTCCCCCACTAAAGCCCAGGTAATGTTCCCCCGCGACTCCACCAGAGAAGTTTCTGACTAATCCAGAACAACTCGTGAAAGTGAAGAAATAATCAACCGTTTGCTCAATTGAAGCAGGACCCCAAAAACAGATAAGACGACCACCTAACTCGATGAAATTTCACTCAGCACCACAAACTAGCGGCAATTTCATCTGAACAATTAACACGTTACGAAGTTTCTCTGAACATTCAAGCAGCGCGAAGAAGCTGCACATGCGCAAATTGCATGATCCCAGAAAACATTTGCTTGCCCACAGTCGGTAACCAATGACCATTTGCTCACAAGCAGTAGTTCGTAGTATAGCAGAACTTCATTAAGATCAATTCATAGACGCTACTGCCATAACCAAAACTACTAACAAGGCCGATCGACTTGTTTCTCGATACTTTAATGTTCATCAATCAGTTGCCCAAGATAGTAAACTCATCACCCAATTCACTAATGCACAAAACCCTAAACGAGCAGACCCAAATCCAATTTCGAACTAGCGATTAGTTTTTGTCTGGTGTTAAGCAACTTCATAAACTATGTCTGCCGAACCTGTTTATATTAGCATTATACGAATAGGACTCTGTCGAACACTTATCGAAATCGGTACAGTTAGAGGAAGACCATGAAAGAACTAAATGAGTGTGTTTCGAGTTATAAGTTATGATTCGAAATTACGGAAACACGTTTATTTATAGATTAGGAAAATAGTTGCAGACATAAACTGAGCCATTAATGCATATTGATCACGCTGACATTAATGCATGTCATTTACGTTGACGTAAGTTAATCCATTAACCTATGTCAGTTACCGGACATCATTACAAGACATAATACCCGGTTCTTCCTGTCTTTCCCAAAAAATGAAGTGAAGTTATTTCCGATGAATGAAAGGTGAGAAAGGAACTTGGATCAAAAGGCTACCAGTAACTTGAAAATTGTAAAAGAAATACACAAATGACGTTTTTTTTTTTTTTCTGCTTACTCGTGCATGTTGAAATTTTAGCTTTATAGGTAGAACGAGTCTTCTTTAAAGTGTTGATGCCTTATTTAGAGTCGAAAATCCAGCTCGAATTTCTTAACCACGAAGCCAGGAACTGCTTACCAGCATCCATCGCAGACGATAGGATTAGCACAACTCTCTTTGCTCCTACCTCCAAATAGGGAGATTCCTAAAGCTGCGAGGTTGTTAATATGAATAACAATGGATCTTCTCTTCTCTGCATAATTCGAGCAAGGGCAGTTTAGATTTACGCGTCTTTGGATGAACTTGAGAATGGTCACGATGACGATCAATACCAGCACAACCATGCTGAAAACAACTACGAGCGGCTTCTGGTCAATGGGATGAGGCCACTAATTGGTTGAGAGACGGAAAACAGCAACTGAGAAGCTGCTGTGCTGTCTTGTATTGGGGGCAAGATTTGGCAACTGATTACTATTAGTTACGCTTCCATGCTGCAATGATCTTCGCCAGACCTAGGCTACGTCTGGGCAGAATTGAGAACATGCTTTGTGCCGGCGATGGCCATTTGGTGCTAGGGAAGCTAGTGGAGGACAGAACGAGTAATGCTGCTCCTGTCCGTTGGCCCAAACACTTGAATTTTCTATTTCCAACGAAATTTGAAGACAGATCAGGACAGTATCGAAGAAATGACGGAAACTATGTGCACGACCATATACTACAGAACCCCTGAAGAATTAGTTTCACGTGTAAGTTGCGATTTGTGTGATACTCCCCACCAGAACACAACCTAATGTGATCATTAACGGAACAATGATCAGAACTTCAAGGCATGAAAGTGCCATCATATCCTTGTACATATCCAAACTGAATTTTTTAATGCCGCAACTTAACAGGAAAAGATGGCAGCAGTATTAAGTTTGTTCTTGCAAAACGATCAGGAGAAAGCTCCGGACGTGATGTAACTGAGTTAAGTGTCTCCATATTGATCGAGGCTCCCCGTTAAACTACAAAACCCATGCCTCCTAAAGCTTTTGCAGAAGCTTAAGAGCCTTTCTCAGCTGAATTGGCCTCAGTTGCATCATTTTCCACCGCTTGAGTCGCCCCGACCTCCCCAGGACGTGGAACTAGCTCATAGATCACATAACCACCCTGCAGCATGGTGCAAGAAAATATATCAAAACAGTAACTTGACCCAGCTGAGTCTCACTTAAGCTTTATCCCCATCTTCAAAATTAAACCTTCCCACCATGTGAATCTGAATAACCACTTAGGCAAACCAAACAAAGAATATGATAGAATAGAGCCATTACACAGCTAACACTAGGTTCCTAGCAATGATGAGCATCTCCTGCAAAATCCTATGCTAGAAAACAGATTATTACTGAGAAACATGAGGAAATACTGATTCGGCCCCACCCAAGAACAGGAGAGTCTATGCCTAGAATGTTCTGGAGCATGAACATTCAGCAGATATGCATATGCCTCTCCAGTCCATATAAAACATCAGAAAGTATATTGGAGTTGCAAGCAAAGGCAGATAACTTCTGTGACAGATAAGTTACGCTGAGGTAGTTCCCTATAGGGGTGAAAGAAAGGCAGCATGAATTAATCTCTGAACTAAAATCCGGGGGCCGAAGTTGTTAATATCCCTATATCTCCAGTAAATTCCTTCCATCTTGCGAAAGGGATTAAACATGTACAATGTTCTCAACAGGCTGTCATACTAATTACTTCTAGAGAAAGACTTCTTGGGTTTGCATTAAACAAACAACCAGTCCATTCTGTCATTCAACCAACTCATTAAAGTGGGTATCTCACTAACTCCGCCTGAAATCAAGTAAAAGTATAATCCTTCTTGAGATTACCTTTACATCACGAGTTTTTTCCTTATAGCCTTCTTTCTTGACAAAAGAGTCCAACCATTGATAAAAGTCCTTCTCAGAGTCCTCATCATCCTGCAGCACAGGGAAAGAAAAAAAACAGATGATGGGTAAAAGCTACCTTGGTGTAATACATGGATATGTTAAAGACGATAAGCTAGGTGTGACCAACTCTTGAGACTGCTCGAGACTGTTGAAATAGAAACTGGGCGGAATTCAACTAATAGCACAATATATTTAGTCGGACAAAATTCTGCATTCGCTCGGATGATTGAACGATCCCTGCCAAACTAGACTGGTAACTCACAGTTTCTATTTCGCTGGACACTTTGGACTCTCCAGCACTCCTATCTCCTGATTGATTCGAATTTTCAGCATTTCCAGTTGCTTTTGTGGCCTCAGGGTTTGAAACCGTCTCTGTATGCTCAGGAGAAGCAGATGACGAGATTCCACATTGCCGAAATGGAGTCGCATGGAAGGTGAACTGATTTGGGGGCAACATCTGATGAAACCAATATTAGATGTTGAAAAAACTTGAAAAAAATGTCAGGTAGCTGAAAATTGATGTCACTGAGGGCGAAGAACTCAAACTATTTTTGGGGAATCCTAGAAGATCCATGCTTTCTTTTCTTTTTTAATCTCTGACAGAGCAATGTAGAGGACATCGAATGATTGCGCAAGGGCACAATACCAATTCTTGAAACAGATGCTGAGAATGCCATCTATCTAAAGGTACAGTCTTCAAATAGACACAAGGATAGAACCGAACCTTAGTCGAGACAACTATTACATCACTCGGCCACGACAAAATAAATAACCATTTCTCAACTCAACCTCGCCAGCCTTGAGCTCTATTGATAAGGCACTCCTTGAGCTCAACTAAACACGCATTGACTAACACAAAAGCACACGAGAAGTCGTTCATTTGTTTGGCCTTTGCGAGCTGATGGCGTCCAATATCATTATGCTCAAACTCAGTGAGGAAATAAACAATAGGTTTGTACTCTAGCCACTTATAAACCGCCACTCCAAATCAATAAGGATCCAACCAATCATCCAAGAGGAGACTAAACCCTAAACCCTAAAGCTAAAACAAAACTAAAGAAGCCACAGGAAAGAAGACCATTAAAAAATGCAAACGCGGATGAGTTATGGAGTACCTTGCCCGGAGAGCCATACGAAAGCGCGCGACACTGACTGACGCAGACGAGCAGCGGGCGACCCGTTGGGGAGGAGAAGACAGGAGGGAGGCGGTCGGGCTCGCGCTCCGGGAAGCGTGGGACAGAATCCTCGACAGTAGTATTTTGCTGGCTCCGGTTGAAGTAGAAATTCGGGAAGCCGAGAACCTGCTAGAGAGCACGACCGATGGAGGATGAGACGGTGGAGGGTTTTGGAGAGGAGCGAACACGAACATGCTTGGACGACAAGAAATTGAAGGGTTCAACTAGAGCTGTGAAAATGAGCTAGAGCTACCTATATATATATATATATATATATATATATATATATAGTAGGCTTTTTTTAAATCGCTTTAATTTATTTGGATCACATGTGAATTTAATAAATTCACAAATAAGTCAAATAAGAATTTAGGCTTATAAAGCCTATTAAAAATAGGCTCTACCTAAATCCATTTTCAATTTATTTTTAGCTCATAATCTCCCGCTTCTTGAACATCACTTATAAATAAGCCTCAATTATATTAATCTGTATTTTTTATATAAAAAATAAAAACTATTTTGACCGCCATGGCCAGCCTACCGCCGCCCGCCACCCGCCAGCCACCGGCCGTTGCCTACCACCGCCACGTGAATTTTTTTTTTCATTTTTAGTTTTATTATACAATACTTATTTTAATCATTTCGGAATTAATTTTAATGATCGATAGTGTTTGGAGAATGAAAATCGGAACGTACGCGTGATCCTCTCCGTAGCCTGCGGCCGCCATGGTCCCTCCCCCTCTCGTCCTCAGTCTGCTCGTCACTTGCAGTTTCGTACCATGCAACAGGCTCACCGTCCTCTTTTGCAATTCAGAGTTTCAGTAACGTCTTACGGAAGAGCCTTCGGGCTGCGTTAGAGATATGCAGGGAAAGCTGAACTTGATCACCGCGGCACGCAAGCCAGACACCTCTAGGGTTTTGCTTCCTTTCAAGGAAGGCACAAGCAAAAAGTAAGGAAGGAAAAAGAACCCGCCAAACGTTTTCCTTTTCCAGGTCGCTTTCCCTCGAATGACCCGTCCGGTCCTGAAGCCTTCAAGTCCTCGGAACTCGTCTGCATCGACCGCCAAGCACATACCATGGCAGAGAATCACGGGCAATCTCCTTTTCGCATTTTCCCCATAAAAATTTGATATAATAAAATCGTCCTGTACTGTGCCGGAGACTTTCATTAAGAAAAAGCCACTCTACTTTTGAGGTTTTTTTTTTTTTTTTTTGCGGGGGCCAATCTCTCAAAATAAAAAAATAATGATAATTGCATGAAAGTATTTAAAAAATATCATTTTTATAAATTAAAAATATCATTTTTAATAAATTAAAAAATAAATATTTTATGATTTAGTAAATATAAAAATATTGAAGTAATACTGATCGAGCTCGATCAGTATTACTTCAATATTTTTATATTTACTAAATCATAAAATATTTATTTTTTAATTTATTAAAAATGATATTTTTTAATTTATTAAAAATGATATTTTTTAAATACTTTCATGCCAATTATCATTATTTTTTTATTTTTGAGAGATTGGCCCCCGCAAAAAAAAAAAAAAAACCTCAAAAGTAGAGTGGCTTTTTCTTAATGAAAGTCTCCGGCACAGTACAGGACGATTTTATTATATCAAATTTTTATGGGGAAAATGCGAAAAGGAGATTGCCCGGTGATTCTCTGCCATGGTATGTGCTTGGCGGTCGATGCAGACGAGTTCCGAGGACTTGAAGGCTTCAGGACCGGACGGGTCATTCGGGAAAGCGACCTGGAAAATGGAACGTTTGGCGGGTTCTTTTTCCTTCTTACTTTTTGCTTGTGCCTTCCTTGAAAGAAGCAAAACCCTAGAGGTGTCTGGCTTGCGTGCCGCGGTGATCAAGTTCAGCTTTCCCTGCATATCTCTAACGCAGCCCGAAGGCTCTTCCGTTTAAGACGTTACTGAAACTCTGAATTGCAAAAGAGGACGGTGAGCCTGTTGCATGGTACGAAACTGCAAGTGACGAGCAGACTGAGGACGAGAGGGGGAGGGACCATGGCGCCGCAGGCTACGGAGAGGATCACGCGTACGTTCCGATTTTCATTCTCCAAACACTATCGCTCATTAAATTAATTTCGAAATGATTAAAATAAGTATTGTATAATAAACTAAAAATGAAAAAAAAAATTCACGTGGCGGTGGTAGGCAACGGCCGGTGGCTGGCGGGTGCGGCGGCGGTAGGCGGCCATGGCGGTCCAAAATAGTTTTTTATTTTTTATATAAAAAATACAGATTAATATAATTGAGGCTTATTTATAAGTGATGTTCAAGAAGCGGGAGATTATGAGCTAAAAATAAATTGAAAATGGAATTTAGGTAGAGCCTATTTTTTAATAGGCTTTATAAGCCTAAATTCTTATTTGACTTATTTTTTGAATTTATTAAATTCACATGTGATCCAAATAAATTAAAGCGATTTAAAAAAGCCTATATATATATATATATATATAATATATATATATAGGTAGCTCTAGCTCATTTTCACAGCTCTAGTTGAACCCTTCAATTTCTTGTCGTCCAAGCATGTTCGTGTTCGCTCCTCTCCAAAACCCTCCACCGTCTCATCCTCCATCGGTCGTGCTCTCTAGCAGGTTCTCGGCTTCCGAATTTCTACTTCAACCGGAGCCAGCAAAATACTACTGTCGAGGATTCTGTCCCACGCTTCCCGGAGCGCGAGCCCGACCGCCTCCCTCCTGTCTTCTCCTCCCCAAACGGGTCGCCCGCTGCTCGTCTGCGGTCAGTGTCGCGCGCTTTCGTATGGCTCTCCGGCAAGGTACTCCATAACTCATCCGCGTTGTGCATTTTTTAATGGTCTTCTCTTCCTGTGGCTTCTTTAGTTTTGTTTTAGCTTTAGGGTTTAGGGTTTAGTCTTCCTCTTGGATTGATTGGTTGGATCCTTATTGATTTGGAGTGGCGGTTTATAAGTGGCTAGAGTACAAACCTATTGTTTATTTCCTCACTGAGTTTGAGCATAATGATATTGGACGCCATCAGCTCGCAAAGGCCAAACAAATGAACGACTTCTCGTGTGCTTTTGTGTTAGTCAATGCGTGTTTAGTTGAGCTCAAGGAGTGCCTTATCAATAGAGCTCAAGGCTGGCGAGGTTGAGTTGAGAAATGGTTATTTATTTTGTCGTGGCCGAGTGATGTAATAGTTTGTCTCGACTAAGGTTCGGTTATTATCCTTGTGTCTATTTGAAGACTGTACCTTTAGATAGATGGCATTCTCAGCATCTGTTTCAAGAATTGGTATTGTGCCCTTGCGCAATCATTCGATGTCCTCTACATTGCTCTGTCAGAGATTAAAAAAGAAAAGAAAGCATGGATCTTCTAGGATTCCCCAAAAATAGTTTGAGTTCTTCGCCCTCAGTGACATCAATTTTCAGCTACCTGACATTTTTTTCAAGTTTTTTCAACATCTAATATTGGTTTCATCAGATGTTGCCCCCAAATCAGTTCACCTTCCATGCGACTCCATTTCGGCAATGTGGAATCTCGTCATCTGCTTCTCCTGAGCATACAGAGACGGTTTCAAACCCTGAGGCCACAAAAGCAACTGGAAATGCTGAAAATTCGAATCAATCAGGAGATAGGAGTGCTGGAGAGTCCAAAGTGTCCAGCGAAATAGAAACTGTGAGTTACCAGTCTAGTTTGGCAGGGATCGTTCAATCATCCGAGCGAATGCAGAATTTTGTCCGACTAAATATATTGTGCTATTAGTTGAATTCCGCCCAGTTTCTATTTCAACAGTCTCGAGCAGTCTCAAGAGTTGGTCACACCTAGCTTATCGTCTTTAACATATCCATGTATTACACCAAGGTAGCTTTTACCCATCATCTGTTTTTTTTCTTTCCCTGTGCTGCAGGATGATGAGGACTCTGAGAAGGACTTTTATCAATGGTTGGACTCTTTTGTCAAGAAAGAAGGCTATAAGGAAAAAACTCGTGATGTAAAGGTAATCTCAGAAGGATTATACTTTTACTTGATTTCATGCGGAGTTAGTGAGATACCCACTTTAATGAGTTGGTTGAATGACAGAATGGACTGGTTGTTTGTTTAATGCAAACCCAAGAAGTCTTTCTCTAGAAGTAATTAGTATGACAGCCTGTTGAGAACATTGTACATGTTTAATCCCTTTCGCAAGATGGAAGGAATTTACTGGAGATATAGGGATATTAACAACTTCGGCCCCCGGATTTTAGTTCAGAGATTAATTCATGCTGCCTTTCTTTCACCCCTATAGGGAACTACCTCAGCGTAACTTATCTGTCACAGAAGTTATCTGCCTTTGCTTGCAACTCCAATATACTTTCTGATGTTTTATATGGACTGGAGAGGCATATGCATATCTGCTGAATGTTCATGCTCCAGAACATTCTAGGCATAGACTCTCCTGTTCTTGGGTGGGGCCGAATCAGTATTTCCTCATGTTTCTCAGTAATAATCTGTTTTCTAGCATAGGATTTTGCAGGAGATGCTCATCATTGCTAGGAACCTAGTGTTAGCTGTGTAATGGCTCTATTCTATCATATTCTTTGTTTGGTTTGCCTAAGTGGTTATTCAGATTCACATGGTGGGAAGGTTTAATTTTGAAGATGGGGATAAAGCTTAAGTGAGACTCAGCTGGGTCAAGTTACTGTTTTGATATATTTTCTTGCACCATGCTGCAGGGTGGTTATGTGATCTATGAGCTAGTTCCACGTCCTGGGGAGGTCGGGCGACTCAAGCGGTGGAAAATGATGCAACTGAGGCCAATTCAGCTGAGAAAGGCTCTTAAGCTTCTGCAAAAGCTTTAGGAGGCATGGGTTTTGTAGTTTAACGGGGAGCCTCGATCAATATGGAGACACTTAACTCAGTTACATCACGTCCGGAGCTTTCTCCTGATCGTTTTGCAAGAACAAACTTATACTGCTGCCATCTTTTCCTGTTAAGTTGCGGCATTAAAAAATTCAGTTTGGATATGTACAAGGATATGATGGCACTTTCATGCCTTGAAGTTCTGATCATTGTTCCGTTAATGATCACATTAGGTTGTGTTCTGGTGGGGAGTATCACACAAATCGCAACTTACACGTGAAACTAATTCTTCAGGGGTTCTGTAGTATATGGTCGTGCACATAGTTTCCGTCATTTCTTCGATACTGTCCTGATCTGTCTTCAAATTTCGTTGGAAATAGAAATTCAAGTGTTTGGGCCAACGGACAGGAGCAGCATTACTCGTTCTGTCCTCCACTAGCTTCCCTAGCACCAAATGGCCATCGCCGGCACAAAGCATGTTCTCAATTCTGCCCAGACGTAGCCTAGGTCTGGCGAAGATCATTGCAGCATGGAAGCGTAACTAATAGTAATCAGTTGCCAATCTTGCCCCCAATACAAGACAGCACAGCAGCTTCTCAGTTGCTGTTTTCCGTCTCTCAACCAATTAGTGGCCTCATCCCATTGACCAGAAGCCGCTCGTAGTTGTTTTCAGCATGGTTGTGCTGGTATTGATCGTCATCGTGACCATTCTCAAGTTCATCCAAAGACGCGTAAATCTAAACTGCCCTTGCTCGAATTATGCAGAGAAGAGAAGATCCATTGTTATTCATATTAACAACCTCGCAGCTTTAGGAATCTCCCTATTTGGAGTAGGAGCAAAGAGAGTTGTGCTAATCCTATCGTCTGCGATGGATGCTGGTAAGCAGTTCCTGGCTTCGTGGTTAAGAAATTCGAGCTGGATTTTCGACTCTAAATAAGGCATCAACACTTTAAAGAAGACTCGTTCTACCTATAAAGCTAAAATTTCAACATGCACGAGTAAGCAGAAAAAAAAAAAAAAACGTCATTTGTGTATTTCTTTTACAATTTTTCAAGTTACTGGTAGCCTTTTTATCCAAGTTCCTTTCTCACCTTTCATTCATCGGAAATAACTTCACTTCATTTTTTTGGGAAAGACAGGAAGAACCGGGTATTATGTCTTGTAATGATGTCCGTTAAGGTTTAATGGATTAACTTACGTCAACGTAAATGACATGCATTAATGTCAGCGTGATCAATATGCATTAATGGCTCAGTTTATGTCTGCAACTATTTTCCTAATCTATAAATAAACGTGTTTCCGTAATTTCGAATCATAACTTATAACTCGAAACACACTCATTTAGTTCTTTCATGGTCTTCCTCTAACTGTACCGATTTCGATAAGTGTTCGACAGAGTCCTATTCGTATAATGCTAATATAAACAGGTTCGGCAGACATAGTTTATGAAGTTGCTTAACACCAATGACAAAAACTAATCGCTAGTTCGAAATTGGATTTGGGTCTGCTCGTTTAGGGTTTTGTGCATTAGTGAATTGGGTGATGAGTTTACTATCTTGGGCAACTGATTGATGAACATTAAAGTATCGAGAAACAAGTCGATCGGCCTTGTTAGTAGTTTTGGTTATGGCAGTAGCGTCTATGAATTGATCTTAATGAAGTTCTGCTATACTACGAACTACTGCTTGTGAGCAAATGGTCATTGGTTACCGACTGTGGGCAAGCAAATGTTTTCTGGGATCATGCAATTTGCGCATGTGCAGCTTCTTCGCGCTGCTTGAATGTTCAGAGAAACTTCGTAACGTGTTAATTGTTCAGATGAAATTGCCGCTAGTTTGTGGTGCTGAGTGAAATTTCATCGAGTTAGGTGGTCGTCTTATCTGTTTTTGGGGTCCTGCTTCAATTGAGCAAACGGTTGATTATTTCTTCACTTTCACGAGTTGTTCTGGATTAGTCAGAAACTTCTCTGGTGGAGTCGCGGGGGAACATTACCTGGGCTTTAGTGGGGGACAAAACAAAGAGACATTGAGTTAAATAGATGAAAGCAGGAATGCATTACAGATTCAACTCTGAATGTCTTCCAAGCTTAATCGTAGCCGTGTCTCCCGATGAACATCGTATGCCTAGAGTTGAGCAATATGACGAACTGCATATGCACCAGATGCGTTCTAGGATTATAGTGGTGTCATTTAACCTTAAATGTGCATCTAGATGGATCGATATATCTGAGCAACTTGTCTAGTGGAATCAATGACTTTGGTGCATTCAACCTTTCCTGATGATGGCTCTCTTAATGCAAATTGCATGTTTGCGGTACCGACATGAAGCCAGTTCGTGTGTGAAGAATAGTGAATCCATCTTGTTTTTATGGCGTGTGGTGACAATCTGGGCTGATTTTAAAGCGGATATTTACATGAAAAGGATTGATTTGATGATGTAACTGAGCATTGTTGGCCATGGGTGGCAGACTTTTTTTTCTTGTTAATTGGTCTTGATGGAGCTTTAGACCCGCAA
>JAGVVM010013467.1:0-14847 GCA_019149425.1 Psidium friedrichsthalianum
TTCTGCCTTGGCCAAGGACTTTCTAATGCACCGTCACGAATAGATTGTATAGGACGTCAACCTCATCTAATGAGGAGACATATCCCAACTATTGCCCACGCCTGTGACTTTATATATGGAGGACTATGACCATCATGCACAGAGGTAGATTAATGATCGGCCAATATCGTACCTGTAAACCACAACCATCCAATATACAAGCTAACATCGTGGCTCAGATCTGAGGACCATTAACATACCAAAGCGAAGAGCGATTGAGACATTGATCAAGCACGAAGCCTCCATGTTAGTCAATCGCTATTTCGTTACATTCAGTGAATTCGATCGAACTTGTTTCGATGCGAACACATGTGTTCCAACTTAGACGTCTAACATCCGATGACATGTGACTCGTCATCCCTATTGGGCATCCAATGCTCAATAGTGAGGCTACGAATACACTGGTCTCAACGGGTCGTGGATGTCCAATCCACGATCCTTCGACCAGGAACCTTTTTAAAGATCGAAGACCAACTAATGACCCGTCACACATATTCTTGACGCCTCAAGAATGAGTATCAATTTCACCTGATCTGATGGACTTTATTCATCTAAAATAAAGGGACAAGATGAATAAACATGCGTCTTGCCATTAATTAAATCTCGATTGTGCAATATTTATGCCATACATGTGACTATCACTTGGTTGCTTTAGGGCATACTCCTAACACCCTCTCCATACTTTTTCCTCTTTTTATTGGGTTTCGATCATTCTTCAACAACATTGGCCCTTAGGACCTCCAGATTGCTGCGAACTTTCTTATCAGAAAGCCTATTGTCTTCTTCTATCCTCATCGAACAATTAAGTTTTCAAGTGATAACTCCTTTCTCTTGTGTTTAAGATAATTCTTGAAATCTTCCTAAGACAGTGGTAATTTTTCAATGAAAGCAGCCACTTGAAATGATTCACTAATTATCATACTTTCAGCATGTATGTCATGCGTGATCACTTGAAGTTCTTGAAATTAACTTAAGATGGTTTTAGAGCCTATTATCTTGAAGTCTAGAAATTTTTCGACAAAGAATTTCTTCAAGCTAGCATATTTTGTTTTGTATTTCTTGTCCAACTTTTCCACAACTCCTTAGCCATTTTCAGCGGATTATAAATGTTGTAAAGGTATTGTCCATACCATTCAAGACATAGTTGCGACATAAGAAGTCAGAATGCTTCCATGCATCTATAGTAACAACCCTTTCCTTACTTGTCTCTCCTTCATCTAACTTAGGAGCATCTTCTGTGAGGAATCTTATCAAATTTAAGGTTGTAAGATAGTGTAATATTCTCTGTTACCATCTTTTGAAATCAGTCCTATTAACTTTTCAGGTACCAAAGGTTCTTGGACAATTGCCTCATAGGATAGAACGGATCGTCTTTCCTATGAAGCGGTACTTCTTCATAGGAAATTTTTCTATGAAGTGGTACTTCTTCAAAGGAAACTTTTGAACTTAACTTTGTAGGATAATCACACAAATGAAGTATGAGAGAGTGTCTGATGTATGTGTGTAAGTGTCTGTTTGGAAAAAATGAAGAATAAATAATCACGATTCTAATAAGCAATGAAGAGTCACGATGAACCGAAACGTTGCGTTTAGTCGCAAGGAACCGAAAGGTGGCGTTTGGTCGTGATAACTAAAAGGTTGTGTTAAGTCATAGATGTTCAAACTAAACCAATGGATGAGCGATCATGAACAGACATACTTGTTCGAAAAAGAAAAAATTCAAAGACGAAAACTTGCTTGTTCGGATACTAATTCATCGAACTGTTCGGTGAAAATAAAACTAATGGGAACTAATAGGCTGACTTTCAAAAATAAATAAATAAATAATTAATTAGACCCAGACCCAAGCCTGATTTGAGCCGAGCCAGCGGTGGTGCGTGTGCGTGTGGACTTACCCAGCTGTGTGTAGGTTCTCTCTCCTCCACAAAAGTGGGATTCCTCTTGGGACTCAAGCCCATTTGAGAGACTCCACTAAATAAACTCATCTTCCATCCATCTTCTATTCAATGTGGGATTACTTTCATTCACACTTCTGACACCAAAATCCCTACATAATGCTATTCGACAAAGTGAATATGCTAGTACTACACAAATAAATATTTATGTTATGCAATATAAAAGCCCACAAGAAGCATAGGCGAGAGTATTAGTATCTATTTGTAATGTATTATCTAAAACAAAGAGGACCTCATACTTTTTAAGGGATTGTAATCCTTTTTTCTCCGTGAAATATCCATTTAGTAATTACTTTATAATTATGGGCCAGTATGTAAATTAAAAGTTCTACTTCATCTCTCATGGATATCAATTTTTAAAATATGATTTTTTTCCATCTTAGAAACACCGTTACAAAAAAAAAAATTCAAATCTTGAAGCATATTTTCTATTTCCGTATATATTGTGCATGATTTCTTCGGTTGTGACAATTATTTTCTTCCATGTCTTAATAATTCAAATGTCTCCCAAGAAGGTGACTTTGTGAAATCTTTAAAATGTCAGTTTTCTAACCCACCCTTGCCGAGACGTCATGGGTCGGCTGCTCCCCAGGAGCGTCAATTGCAAGTATTTGCCGAGACACCCATGGCTATGTGTCGCTGGGTTCGCAAAGGAAAACTCGAGCAGCTTCAGGCGAGATGGTTGAAGTCCTGGGGCGTGCATTGCAACACTTTTGCTATTGATTTCTTTTATTTTTGAAGAGAAGTAGTTTTTTTTAGTTCTTCAAGTTGCTTCAAGATTACTTCTGAAGGAAAAAAATGCTTCAGAAGTAGAAAAATAAAATTGCGTAACTAAATAAATTTCTGCTCCATAAGTTATGTTACCAAATGGATTTTTACTCCAGAAATACTTTTGGAGCAGAAATTTTACTTCAAATGAGTTGTCATGGCACCCCTAGCTGTCCATGAAGCCCTGTTGCTTTTGACCGAAAAACACGATTTAGTGGTGAAACAGGCTGACCTGCGGCTTGTAGATGGAAGTTGTTATGTTTTAATTGGCTTTCTAAGCTCCCTCAAGCCCTTTGAAATTTGTTATGTTTAGACGCTAATAGTTGTTGTGCATCTACTGTTTCTTAACAAACGTGGTTAGTTTCGACCAAAAAAAAAACACGAGGCATACTCATTTGCAAGTATGTAAGAAATTGACATTCGAAATATTTTGCAAACCCACCTTTGTTGGATATCATAAAGAATGCAACACCAAGAAATTGTGTAAATTTGTGTTGAAAAAAAATGTTTCAAGATTCGAAAGCTTTTTAGAAGGTTGTTGTGGGAGAGAATAGATTTGAATTTTGAAATAGATACAAAATCGAGATTAATATGTGAAAGATGAAATATGATCATTTTATTACACGTTTTCATGTGGATCGAATGTTTGTAAAACAAGGCTTGAGGATATTTGAGGAAGAAAAAAATAGTTGAATTATTTTATAAATAGAGGGTCATCTTTGCTCTCGTATAGATAATATAGAGGTGCTTCTTCCAAAGAAAAATTTGAAGAAAATTGGTGGAAATCTCAAGGGCGGCACTATTTTAAGAAACTCTTTTTTCAGTTAAATGACCGAAATGCCCTCCTTTCCCTCGTCAATTTATTCTTTGTTTTTATATCCAACTAACCAAAAACCTATCCTTACTTCTATCATCTTTCTCGTTAGTTTTACAATACACATGCTCCATTGTACTTAACAAGATATCATCTCATCATGCATCATGCATCATGCTATCACTTTGGCTAGTGAAAGTTCTTAAATCTAATTTATGGTTTGGTATTTTTAATCACAAAATCAACATAGGATACTATAATTTATATATATGATGGCTTATAAGCACACAATTAATTGATTTTTTTCGCAAAACATTTTGAGAGTATATTTCAAAGTGCATATTAAAATTAAATCTAATTCTCTAGCCGTTCTTGAGTCAACAATAGAAAAGAAAGATTGATCTTTGAAAAAGATAATTTGTTGGAAACATAAAAAAATGTTAAATATGTTTATGTTTAAATCATATTTAAATATGAACAAAACATAAACACAAAAGGGGTAAAAAAAAAGAACTTCATGTTGCTTTATTATCAATTGTAGAATCAATCTCAGAGCAAGTGGATCAAAACTCTAAAATATACTAAAAACTTTCCTCTAAAATGATGTGATGTTAGCTTGAAAGTGAAGAGTGTGTAACAAGATTCTCAACCCTCATCTTGCAATTCAGATTAAAATGCGAAAAGCTACAAAAAAAGCGCAAAATAGATAACTTTTAACTTTGAAAATTCACAATTTTTTTTTTCTGGAAAGAACACTTTACAAGGTTAAAATGAATAACCTTCTCAAGGCAAAGTCATAACATAAATGCAAGATAAGATGATATATTGTTGAGTATAATGGAGCATTTGAATTTTGAAACTGACAAGAGAAATGATAGAAAAAAGACAAATTTGTCGGTTAGTCTAATAAAAAAATAAATAATAAATTGAAGAGAGTGAGAGATGAGGGTATTTTGGTCGTTTAACAGAAAAAAAATTACGTATTTTAACCAAAATAGGAGTGGAAATAGCGCCGCCGTAACTCAAAGCTAAAAATAAAAATAAAAATAAAAAGAACCTGGCTAAACTTAAAAAAGTTTAAAATAAAATTAACAAAAAAACTTAAAAATACAAATTTTCTTTAAAATAAATTAAAAAATCAGCTTAAAAATTTAACAAAAAAAGCTAAAAAAGAAAAAAGAGGATATAGAACCAGGACGTCGCCCTCGCCGGTGGCCGACAGATTGAAGCAAACCGCTTTTGTATTTGAAAACGGGTATCATATGGTTGTCTAAGCTCCCGGTCAGAACCCTCGGAACTGCAACTCTGAGTTTGACCTGTTCTTGATCCGAAATGTCTCTACAGCGCAAGAAGTCGAGCTTTGTCAAGAGAATCTCTGGGCTCGAGATAAGCATCCTGGGGTATCTCCTAACGACGCACGAGGTTCCTAAATACCTCGAGGACCGCAACTGGCCTTTGACGGATCGACAAACTGTACGATCTTGGAGGCGGAGAGAGCGGATTCCGGAGATAGCCCGCAAGGGTTGATGAGGTACGAGACTGTGAACGAGCGCCCCTTCTTTGACGAACTCGAGACCGATTTGAGCATAGGTGGAGATGGAGGAATCGAAGAGCCGCGAGTTCGAAGGAGGGCTCTGTGAGGAAGACCTGAGTGTGGGCTTGAATCCGATACCATCTGACTCGGAAGGCGGGCCTTGCCATGGCGACGCTCGGCCTCGCCGGCCTGGGAAGGAAGAAGATGAAGAAAAAGAAAAAAAAAAGAAAAAAGAAATTCAAATATAAATAAAAAAATATTAAAATATTATTAAGAATCGGTCACATCAATGTTGGTTGCGCTACGTCAATAATTTCCAATCAAAATTGATCGAAAAGGCTGAATTTGCATAAATCCAAAAAATTTAGGACATAATTAAATAATTATATAAGTTTTAGAATTAAATTATATAATTATAATAGGTTTAAGATTTCAAGCTAAAAAGGAGAACTCCACCTTTTTTCGCTTTCCTTTTTGAGCGGCTGCAGCTGAAGGGGATAAGAAGAATAAAATCCGCCGCCTTGTAATTTTTCTTCCTCCACCAAGACCCGATGAAGTCCCACCTCTGTTACACAATACAAACAGAGAATCCCAAAGAGTCAAACCAATTAACTTAGACAATCGTCTCTAACAAAAAAAAAAATCAAGTTACTATGTTTGCCTTCAGTAACCAACTAGTCCTGTAACTTGTCTTGGATATTTGGGCAGTTAGGGTGGCGTATGGTAACGTTTCTGTTCCCGAAACAACTTTTGGAACAGAACACTTTTTTTGTGTTTCTGTTCCCGGCAACGATTTTTGGGAACAGAAACGCGTTTGGTAACTGCAAAAAAAATCTGTTCCCGAAACAAAAAAAGAACAGAAACGCGTTTGTAACTGCATAAAGTTTCTGTTCCCGGAACAAAAAAGGAACAGAAACGCGTTTGGTAACTGCAAAAAAAAATCTGTTCCTAATTTTTTTCATTATATTATTTTCCTAATTTTTTCATTTAAATCTGTTCATAAGTTTTTCATTTAATTCTTTTCATAATTTTTTCATTTAGTTCTGTTCATAACTTTTTCATTTAATTCTTTTGGTAATTTTTTCATTTAATTCTGTTCATAATTTTTTCATGTAATTACGTTCCTAAATTTTTGAATATGGACAAGATGAACTATAAAAAAAAATGAAAGAGAAGACGAATTGGAATTGAACAATAAGAACACGAAATATGTTTTCCATAGATAGAAAAAATTACAAATATGAGTCATACATAAATGTTCACAAGTAGATAAAATATGATTACATAATTAAAAAATACAAAGTCATGGAATTTCAGGCATATTGTAGTCCCTTGCCATTTTATTTGCAATACTTTTCCTAAGCATGTTCATCTCACTTGCTTGCTCATCCGATACATCATCAGCAACATCTTCTTCTGTAGACCCATATGCGTAATCAGGATCACCATAATCAGAAAAGTTTCTGTCCATCCTATCTTGATCACGAATATAATTGTGAAGAGCACAACATGCAATCACAATGAAGGCTTGCTTCCGAATTGGAAAGGAAGGCATGTTTTGCAATATAAAGAATCGTTGCTTTAGTGCCCCAAATGCTCTCTCAATTACGTTCCGAAGTGAAGAATGCCTATGATTGAACATTTCTCTTGCTGTTGTAGGTCGCCTCCCTCTACCTCTGTAATCATTCAAATGATATCGTTCACCTTTAAACGGCGTTAAAAATCCCGGAAGTGATGCATAACCAGAATCTACCACGTAGTATTTGCCTACAACAGGGTACAATATAGATTTGTTATGATATGCAACCGCAATATGATCATAAGCAAACTATTGTTGATAGATAAAGAAAATACCTGGTGGTGGTCGAGGAAAATTCTGTTCGGGATCCTCGAGTGCGGCTGAGAGCACCCGACAATCGTTGGCTGATCCTTCCCATCAGCATACACGAAAGTAAATTTCATGTCAAAGGAACAAGCACATAGCACATTTTGGGTGGTGGTCCCTTTCCTATTTCTATATGGGACCTGCTTCGACACAGGCACGACAGCATTAATGTGCGTACCATCAATAGCACCTACGCAGCCCTGTGATTATACAAAAGTATAGTGTTATACAAGATTATCAATTACAAGTACTTGATGATATAAACTTAATATAGAAAATATACCTTAAAGTAGCACGAGTGGTTAGGATCTAGCATAATCTCCTCCGGGACAACATCAAAGGAAGGTGCTTTGATGACTTCATTTGAAAGTTTGATCAGTGCTTTCAACACTACAGTAAAATACTTGCTAACTGTTTGTGGCGAATGTTGGAATCTCTCGCATAAAGCTCTCATAGAGCTCTTCTGACCAACCATGAATAAAAAGATACCGACTTGTTCATCTATTTTAATATACCGACTATCTTTCAACCAACCCTTTTCTCTCATTAAATCACATAGATTCAGAAAAACATGTCTTTTCAACCTAAATGCCTCATATATTCTATCCGAGTGTCCGCGAATAATCTCTCTTACCCATTCAGCTCCGATTGTTTGCCATCCCTACATGGTTCTTTCATGTGCAAGCACTTGTCCAGCATCTGAGTATAGATCCATGCACGTATTATCTTAATATGAAACTCATTCAAGCATGTCCCAACTGGAGCTAACTGTCCACTAGATACAGTACTTGATTCTTCTTCCATTGTACCTATACCATCACACAAATACAATAACATTAACGTAGGTACTTGAAAGAAGAACACAAATTTCATCATACTTGAATCACGCATCCATCATACTCATAACAAATGCAAACAGAAGAGTCTCAACATGAATATCCTTAAAACCAAACAACAATCGACGAGGTAAGTCACAAAATAAAATGAATTCGAACATCACATCATCCACAATACATTTCCCAACATCTCCTAAGATTTTTGAGAAGTGCATTCCTCCTTTCGGAAGTGCTTGTGATAAAAGCCTCCCTCCATTCAGCACTAGCACATGCTTTGTCCACTCCTTTGGCGTAGAGACCATCGTCCAACTCAGGTATGGCAAGTAGAATATTAACCACAGCTGCTACAGAATAAGGATTCACAGGTGGCTGTGAAGTGCCCGAGGAGGAGTTGATCATGTCTTCAATGGCTTTGCAGGTTGTGGTTAAATTGTACTTGCTACTCTTTCTTCTTCTCTTCGCATTCAGAGTCCTATTCAAGTTGTGCTTATCATGAACTGGAGTACTCGGATTGCCAAGTGTGAAGCCCTCCTCATCAAGGTGGTGATCACCAAAACCCTCCAGAGAATCATTACCATCATCTTCACAATTGTCATCATCATCCGACAATGTCAAATGTTGGCCACTTCCTATTGCCTGGTCCCCAGTAGCATATGTGTCACCAAATACAATGCACAACTCGGGATAAAGAGGAAACCCATCCTTCTTAAACTTTGCCCACTCACTATTATCCTGCAATTTTCACAATAAATAGCGTACATTAGTAACATAATAAAAACTATTAAAACTTACATGTACAATAGTCTAAAAATGACAAAATGATACCTTGACGTGAAGTTCCCATATGCTTGGATCATCGACGGTCACTCTTTTATTGACATTATCCCAACCAAATCCAGATTGTGAAAGAAGCTTTTTGAAACTACCATATTGTATTCTCAGCTTGTTTGCCTTATTTCTCAATTGTGATTGGGTATATTGGACTCCCATCTTGTTGTTGAATGCAGTCCTTATGTTTTTCCACCCTGCTTTGTTGAAAGTACAAGAGGTGCGATTTCCTTTTTTCACCTCTTCTACCATCAAACTGACAAACAAATTGGTGGAAGTCTCGTTCCATTTTGCCACGCATGTTTCTTTTTGGGATGCCATCAAATCTTGACTAATTCATCATCATATTAACAATGCAATCACAAGCTCAATCAATTACAAGTAATGAAACAATTTCAACAAAAAATAATATGTCAAAGCATTATATTCTCTCAATTCAAACAATCAAATGAGATATCAAGAATGACTATATAATGCCCCAAAGAAAAAGGCATTATTACCGACATAAACAAACAATGAACTTATGCTCATATGACATGTGTAGCATCATATTATATTTATTCAACCAATTCAACAAATATAACATAATATGTGAGGGATCCAATTGAGAGTTCGACCAATTCAAACCCTCACAATCTATGAACATACTAAAATAGAATTATTGATGCATTTCTTATCCTCAGACCAGTGTAATAACATATGCCTGAACATTTGGACCAATAACATTTTTGTACAAAAAAGCTAAAACGATCCTGTAGCTTTAGAAATTGTTCAAATTCGTTTCCATTGACTTCATGGAGTACATTCAATATGCACATGAAGAGAACTTAGCAGACTTTGTATGCTCAGCAAATGAATCTACCAAATTGACAAAAATCTCTATCAAATGAGTACCCAAATGTTCTTGATGCCACAACAGAGTAGTTGACCAGCAAGAATGAAATAGCACGCAGGCCCTCTCCCTGGAATAAATACAAAAAAGAAATTAATTCATGGTTCTCAAGTGAATAGAGCGAACATCTAATGAAGAACAAGCAATACAATAAAAGCAAGTGTAAAATGCTAGTGTCAGTGCATGGAACCATGATACAACAATTGAACACGCACAAAACTTATTATGTCCTTGAAGAGGTAAAGCATCATCTTTTGGAATGTCCACTGTGATCCTTCTATTATATGAAAGTCAACTGAATTGGTGGATGGTGGTCCCTCCATGAGTAGAGCACGTACTTGGCTTATGAGCATATTTTTTTCCCCATTTTTTTTTCCCAATTAAGGTCAACTTGAACTGAGACAAGACAAGAAAACAGAATAAATCATTCTCCTAAGATAAAAGACATACTCGAAAAATTTCCTGCTCTTTGCTCTGTATGAATGATGAGTGCCGATGAGATTCACTTCCAAAAGCAAAACTAATGAAACTGAAACATCATGTATGGACCACCTGCACCTGAGGATGATAACGTGCAATTTCTTAAGAAATTGGCATTGTCACATCCTCTTTTGACTTTTGTAGTCTTTGGAGGCAAAAGCCACCATCTTGGAGTCTCTCTCTTGTCAATACAGAAAAAGAGCCAACTCTTCCTATGCGGTCACTTTAGGGAAGATATTCAACTTATCTTATCTCATTGATAATGCATGGTCCTAGACCCCATGAGAAGCTTGCGGTTTCAATAGGAGATTCACCTTGATCACTTCTGACAGTTAATTACTGAGAATTAGATTTAATGCGCAGAATGATCATACTTTTTCTCTCGCGAAAACTGATGAAGTCCTTACATTCGCCACGAACAGTTATCAGAAAAACCAAAGAATTCATACAGTACAATGAGGCAAAATCTATGGAATTGATGTTAGCTACTCAAGAAAGCAAAATAGTACCTAGAGCCACTATCACCGAGATCGAAGCTCGGCCGACGATGGACGGTTCGACTCGCGCGAGCCCCGGCCGATCGTTTCTGCTGGCGGGGGTTGCGCGAGTTGAACCATCCATCATCACGGAGCTTCAATCTTGGCCGGTCGTGCGAGGCCGAGGCTTGCCATCACTGACCGAGATCGAAGCTCGGCCGGCAATGGAGACTTGCACAAGCCCCACCAGATTTGGGTGGCTCGACTCGCGCGAGCCTCGCCCATATCTCGGTGGGGCTAGACTCGGGCAGCGCCGCCGGGCGGCGCTCGCGCGAGTCCAGCCGCCCAGATCTCGACTAGAACTGGCGCGAGCCCTCCCGCGTATCAGATGCCCTAAAAGGAAGAGAAGAGCCTGAACCAGCGAAAACTCACCGGAAGTGCGGCAGCGTCGACTGTGGAGCAACGGCGTCGGCTGGTGGAGGAGTGGTGTCCGCCGGTCAGAAGAGGACTGAAGCAGAAGAGAAGTGTGAAAGAGAAGTGTTCGTGGTGGAGTGTGAGCGAGGAGTGTTCCAGGAGAGAAAAGCGTTCTAAAAAAAATGTTCCAGTTGTTGTTCTAAAAAGTGTTCCAGGAACACAAAAGCAAGTTTTTTTTGTTCCTCATTTCTGCTTCAAAAGTGTTTTTGTTCCTCAAAAATGTTCCCGGAATACTTTGGAATCACTTTTTTACCATACGCGTTACTGTTCCCAAAGTGTTCTCGGAACACTTTGGGAACAGAAACACTTTTTCTGGAGCGTTACCATACTCACCCTTAGTATTCGCGTTGCGATTGGAGCTAATGTCTTTGCTTGAGCAGTTTACTATTCAAAGTGACTCAGCTGCCCAAATTGAATTTGGGAATCCTTTCCGAATGCGATCAATTGTTTGCGACTTGTTCCGGGTTTGCCTCCCTAAGCTCAGAGTTGATGAAGAATGATTTTAACCTACCCGTAAACAATCGAATTTAGGAATAACTTTTCGAGCTTAACAGGGTCAAACGTCGTTGTCTAAATAGAGATGTTTAGGGCACGATTGGCAATACTTCTGCTTTAAAAATTAATTTCTGACCAGAAGTTAAATTTTTTTTTACTTTTATTCCAAAAGTTAATTTTGATTAGAGAAATTCATTTGATAATGGTTGAAAATTTCTATTTTTAAATATTATTAACACAAAATCTTCTACGAAAAATTATTATCGGCGGCTGAAAAGTTTCTACATCATTTTTAAAATTTTTAAAATTGCTTTAGAAATAATATTTATATTATTTGATTTGATTAAAATAAAAAATGTTATTTATTTTTTACTCTGACAGCTGGAGACGACGACATGGTGGCAGTGGCCAGTGGAGGTCAGCGATAGACTGCGGTGGCAGGTGGCGCAATGGTCGACAATTGACGGTGAGGGTGGCAATGGTCGGCGATAGGCCGTAGCTAACAGAGGTTGGCAATGGGAGGCCGTCGAAGGGTGGCGGCAATCGCAAGAGGCAATCGACCAAGGTCTATAGAGGGCGATGGCGAGTGATGGTCAATGGTGGTCACGGGCGACGAGCAACAATAGGTAGTGACTGGCAGTGGTTGACAGTTGGCGGCAAGGGTAGTGGTCGCTAGTGGTAGTGGGAGACCGCCTGCAGGGGGCAGTTGGCGACAGGGGTGATGGGCTGTGGTAGAGGTCGGTAGAGGCGGGCGTGATCCAAAAGAAAATGAGGGCATAATGACAAAAGGGTAAGGCGGGAAGTATTTATTGAGGTTCTTTTTTTCTCCAAGAAGTATTTATTAAGTAGAGAAGTAACTTTTTTAACTTCTCATATTTAGGGAAAAATAACTTCAAAAATGAAAATTTTTTTTTGAAGTAGAAATTCTTTCAGAAGTACCAAATGTATTTTCGCTTCAGAAGTTACATTACCAAATGGATTTCTGCTCCAAAAGCACTTCTGGAGTAGAAATTCACGTTCAGAAGTGTTATCATGCGTACTGAATATCCACTCTAAGTAGAAATTTCTTAGAATGTCTTCCCTGTTTAATTTAAACATTGGATGTTGATCCAGGCCTAAAGTTCGCATATCCATTCTTGCACGTGGGTGTAGGTCCATTTCAAGGAAGAGGTTTGTTGGATTCCCTAAAATTGGGGGAAAAAGGACACTTTTAGTGCTAAATGTTGTGTATGAAGATCATTTTAGTGCAAAAAGTTTTTGCTGGATCACTTTAGTACTAAGTCAAAGAAAAAAGATCACTTTGATGCCAAGTGCGGCCAAAACTGCCATGTATCATAAGTAAATAGTTTTTAATGTAAGATGACATTTTAAAAAAATTAGGTCCATGTGAGCTGCCATGTGGACTTCCACACTTTAAAATAAATCAAATTCAATTTTAAAATTAGCTAAAAATAAATTCTTTTAAAATACATGTTTATTTTTAATAAAATTTAAAATAAGTTTAAAATTTAAATACAAATTTTATTTAAATTTAAAAATTAAAGCCCTGCCGCCTGCAACTTTTTTTTTACTCTATTTTTTTAATTTTTTAACTGAATTTTTACTTGGTTTAAATAAAATTTTATTTTTTCCAAATTATAGATTTTATTTATTTTTGTAAACTAATTAATTTTGTATGTTTATTTTAATATTTTTTAATATTTATCTTTTTAATTGTTAACTGGATCTCGCCGAAGCCACGTTAACCTAACATATTAGTAAAACAATGGCACATCAGATTTTTGGTGGATCAAATTGAACTTGACACTAAAATGACCTTTTTTTAAAAAAAAAACTTGGTATTAAAATGATTTGATTGAAACTTTTAACACTAAAGTGAGCTCCGTACATAATTTTTGGTATTAAAAGTGTGCTTTTTCCCTAAATTGGTTTGTGCATTCACATTATTTCTACTTTTTAACACCACCCAAGATGCAGCTCCAAGTCCAAGCAACCTAAAACCAGAGTGAGATGAGATATCTTTCGTGAGGGAAACCCTCCCTAGAAACATGGAAGCAACCCGTGGTTCCAGTGCTTCAGCAACCCAGTACGATGTGTTCTTGAGTTTCAGAGGGCCCGACACTTGCAACACCTTCATTGACTGCCTCTACTAGACAATGGTCGGCCAGGGGATAGATGCCTACAGAGATAGTGAAGAGCTTCATGCCGGTGATCAGATCTATGATCTCTTGACAGCAGTCGACTAATCCAAGATCTGCATAACGGTCCCTCTCCAGAGGCTATGCTTCGAGCGCTTGGTGCCTCCGTGAGCTCATTCATGTGACGAAGCTCAATGAATCAATTGGGAGCTAGCCATCCCATCCATATGTCACGCCCTCTCGACGTCAAACTCAGGACGTAACGGCATGTGGACGATTCGGAGAAGCACGAGCGGACGGCACGGCAACCAGATAAGCAGCACGGTGGACAGGTGGCTACTAATGGAAAAAGTGGCTGTAGATACACAATGGCTAAGGGAAGTCCACAAGGGAAAGCGTCAGTACAAACGCTTGTTAATGGAACTTTCTGCAAGCTTCATTGAAATGCTATTCTCTTATTTGGGTGGAGAAAACAAAACAGGGGCATTCACTAAACTTATGCGTGCAGGGCCATTTTGGCTAGTGATCGTTATGAGAGTGACTTGACTAATTTCTAGAGTGGCGTCTATAAGTTGGACCTTAAGAAAAACTTCTTTCTTCGACAGGTTCTTTTTTTTTCCCCTTCTTTCTCAACACGGTTATTATACTACGAAAACTCCAAATTAGTATACCTATACAATTTACCATAACTTTACCCCAAACTACTTTTTTGACTACCAAAAACCTTCGAACTGCTATCACTTGTAACAAATTTAACCCGCCGTTAAAGTCGGTTAATACGCACAAAAAAAACTCACAATCAGTACTCTTTTAACAATGTGGAGGGTCAAATCATAAACCTGATACGTCCCTCAACTGTCATGTGTCATTCAGTCTGAATTTAATGGTAAAATTTTTAGACACTATCCGATAGTAAACTTGTCAAAGCCTCACGGTTACTAGTTTTGGATATATTATACTCTTAATTATATCAGTTTTTGTGATTGTTTATGGCAATTTAACCCTTCTCAGAAATAGGGGGGACATTGTAAGGTTGTCGTCAAAACACCAACCATAATCTTGCGTAGTCTATTACACAAAAATTCTTCTAAGGCTTTACAGATTTACTTGACGCTTGAATACTGATCCAACTCAAATGCTATCTTCTAGTAAGTTGTAGTGAGATTCGTTTATTTTTTTTCTTTTACTAAGTATCTGAATTTGTTGTAGAGAAAAAAAAAAAAAAAAAAAAGG
>JAGVVM010013469.1:0-12629 GCA_019149425.1 Psidium friedrichsthalianum
AAATCTTATAGTCCAAACGAAAACTTATTCGACGTACTACAAAAGTCTCAACATGACCAAACCCGAATGACAAGCAAAAACCAAAGAAATCGGCCCTCGAAGTTCACTGTTCGCGCGGTACAGTACGCGCACCAGATTTCAAAATCTCATTCCGGGCAACCGTAGCATCAATTTACGATCCGTCGAATCCTACGGCTTCACAACATCCTAAAGTTTCATTCTCAAGCAAAGATGTAGCCAAACGATGGAGAAATCGGACGCAGAAATTCAGAATCCATCAAAATCCGAAATTTGCCCTAAATCCAAAAATTTCTCTAATTTAAACAAATTAGAGCTTCGATTCTTACGAGCGTAGTAAAATAACGTGGATTTGGCTTGTTGCGGGTTTGGATCGTGAAGGCGCCGAGCTTTTCTCTTCTTCTTCTCTCTTTCTCTCTCTCTCTTTCTTTCTCCCTCTCGGCCGACTCTCCTTCTTCTTCTATTTTCACTTCTTCATCTCAATAAGAAGGATTGAGGCTGGGCTTGGGCTAGAGGAAATAAAAAAAAAATTTGGGCTTACTTGGGTTGGACCACGTATTACATTTAGAGAGGAACAGGGAAGACGAGTTCGGAGTCCCTCCTTGCAATTTGCCGATCCACTGATCATCGAGCCCCTACCACCTCGCGACATCACATAGTCACCTCCCTCTTGATATTGCTCCACTGAATCCCGGATGCCAGCCACTGGATTCCACTTCTTTCATTGTTCTTATTTCTTTTTCTTGCTGCTGGAGGAGTAGAGGAGAATCATCAACTAGAGCCAAAGACGTGAGCTTTTGTGGAAATAGAGGAAGGGCGATGGTCTTGTTTCCTTCTGGTCTTCGTCCGAATTTGACAAAGCAAGCAGCGAAGGCATTGGTCTTTTTGATCACCAGATGAGCTGTTCTGTTTCTTCGCTGCCTCCTACGCCTTGTTTGCTCCCGTGATGTCAGGGCAGCCCCCGACGACGGAAACCGTTCGATGGAGAAGCTGCCGGTGTGGCCTTGACCTCCAACGATGACACCAGATCATGCCTAGTGACCACACCAGCAGGCGAGCTTTAATGCCCAGCGAGCGAATACGCATCAGCTTTCCGGAGCTTGGAGAGACTCGACAACTGTGGCTGTATTAGTCTCGACGCGACATCAGCGAGCAGCATCCCAAGCAGATCCGTAAGCCCCTTTTACCGAAGAGGATTGGTGACCCTGAAGAAAGTGATACGCTCGGTTGAAGAACAAATCCCAATTTACCGAATAAGTCCGCACGGGTGGACTTGTTATCTGTTTTTTTTTTTTTTTTTTGAACTTCATGCATGCGAAGTTCAATTCTTGCAGGCAGATCGTGAAGAGGCCATCATGCGGTGAAAGAGAAGGCAAATTCACGAGAATACAGAGAGGAACAAGACTTTTCCTCTCGTGCTTTTTGCCTAAAACTTTGGAGTAATGAGCACCCACCGTTCGGTTTTCTTATCTCGTCGCCTCCATCGACGATCTCGTGCTCTCACCTCGCGGCTACTTCGATTTCAGTACTCTCTCACCGACGTCGACCGGCCTCATTGACCACGTATCAGACCTCGTCGCCTCAACTCGAACAAGCCTAGTACTAGGGAGTCCCGAGGTTTTTGGTCGCGTCGACAAGTTCCTGGAGCAAAAAACCGGCACCCTTCAAGTCTTCGAGCCCAAAGTCTGCTTCTTTTTCTTTTTTTTTTTGCGGGTTTCTCAGCGTTCCTTCAGCCACGTCCACATCTTAAGCAAGTTTGACCCAAACTCATGCAGTCACAAGTGTCCGTCAGTGGTCGTGGAAGCCATCCGGTCGACGCCTTGCAGCCGTGGCACCCTCGCACCGTGACGGACAATTGTGGACTTCTTGAGCAGTTGATGCTTAACCTGTGACGAGTACCGACGAGCTCGACAAGTGCCGCCGTGAGGACCGGCGAGTTCCACAAGTGCGCCATGAGTCTGAAATCAATCCGAGCCGTCCCGATCCGTTGAGTTGAAATCAGGAATTGATATCCGCAATACTTCAAATTAGATAAGTTATCTTGTCTAATTTTGATTTGTTGATATCATTTTCAATCAATGATATCTCTTGCATATTTTTTTGAATAAAAAACCTAAGAAAATTTTTTTCCCCTTAAAAGGCAAAGTATTTCCTAAATTAGACAAGCCCTATCTGTGATTATTCGGATACGTTCTTTGATTTAGTGGAAAACGGGAAATTAGTCAACCCAATCTGTGACTATTTAGATTTGCTCCGCTAATTTAGATAAGTCGATTTTGGATTAGGATTCAATTTTCTGAAAAATAAAATGGATATTCATTGATGATCTGGTTTGTTTCCTATCCTTAATTATGGCCTTGTAATCACGTCTTCGCATGTTTTTCTTTTATCGTCTTCCTTGCGACATTGGAATTAACTAATCAAAGAGAGAGCTAGAGGGCAAATTGATCTTGATTGGAGATGAGATTCTCTTTCGATACATTCACAATCACTCATTTACTGCGAGGCCACATTCTATATATATGATAATTAAAGAAAAAACTTTTGTCGAAAGCATTCTCGAGGAAAATTGTTAATTGTCCATTGATTAACCATTTTCGGCGAACCAAACACGTGAAAATCTGAAAACCTAATTTGTAGAAAGCTCTTTCATTGAATCAAATGACATCCTTAATAGAGTAATGAATTGTGGTATTAACCTATGTAACAGTGAAGTCTCTACACTATAAGATCATTTTAGGGTGTGTTTGTTTGTGCAAAATTTCATGGTAAAAGAAAACACTTTTCATGAAAATTATTTTCAAGGAAAATTATTATTTTTTCATTGATTAACCATTCGTAGCGAAACAAACACGTGAAAATTGAAATCTAATTTGCATCAAGCTCTTTCATTGAAACAAATGACACCCTCAAAAGGGTTACATGGACTTCCTCTAGGGATGATAGATCAATGCCTGCCATTTGTCTAACCTTTGTATCTTACTAGAATAAGCTTTTTGAATCTCAGTGATCCGCATGTATACTTGCATTGGAGAACTGATGTTGAGAACTTCAGAGAAATCTTTTTAGCTCGTGCTTGTACAAATTGATAATGGATAAAAACACATAGTGGTAGTGAATCTATGACTAATAAATTACGGTTGGCCAGCCAACTTTTTTGCCCAAGAAGTTTCTTCCATAATATAAAATGCTCATAGGACCCTTTGTGTGTGTGTGTGTGTGTTGAGAAGCGTGGCTTTCTCATGAAGTGATGACGCATGGATGTAGTCAAGAGTTGCACATGCAATCCTGATGCAGGTGGTCGAGAAATATTGTAGCGAAAACGAATTTTTTGGCCTTTAATCCAAGGCATTGAGAATTGCAGTATTCCCCCATCATTATCTGAAAATGGCATGGACACGAAGACACTTCAGAAACTTCACTCTTTAGCTACGCGGAAAATAAAGAGCACGATATGAACAAGAACAAGAACAAGGAGAAGGTAATCTAATACACAAAAGGTGCAGCAATCAGGCATAACCAAGTTCCTACAACATTAAGCTGTCATAACCAACACATTGCCGCAGAAACCCAAGAATGGCACAATCCAAATTACTAGTGTTAAGACCAGCAATAGAAAAGACTTTTAAATGGTTTACCCACAATAATCAGTCTTGCTTATACTAGAATGCCAAGATGGCAAGAGTACCAGCCCCCAAGTCCGTCAATCATCAAGAGAAATTAATATACACATTCGGTTTTGTCTTGGCTATTTTCTATCACTTAAAGTGCTCCCACACATCGGATCTCATCGCCCTCCTTCTCTTTGTGCCGTAGTTTTCACTCTTTGAATCCATCTATCAATCCTTCTATCTGTGACAATTAAAACCTGAAATTATTATTGCAGTAAGATATAAGGAGCAAAATAGGAGAAGGGCAGCCATAAGTTCTAAAAAGTCATACGCATCCAACACAGTGGCATCTATAGGATCCACACAAGGAAGCTTCCCATTGCATTGCACTAGAATCTTGCAAGGTATTATGATTGACCACATGCAGTCTTTTTGCAATAAGAGAGCTAAACCAGCAAGCCTCGTTTCCACTTTCTCGGGGCTGCACGGACATCATATCTAAACTCGACAAACACATTGGAGCTTCAACCAGCAAAAATCCTTCAGATTTCGGGGAGCCCTTTCATTTAACACAATCTCTCAGCATCCCCAGGACAAGAAGATCGCTAAAACCGACAACCCAAGTAGCCACTGCCACACAGCCAAATCATCCAATATGACTTCAACTCCTCTAAAATTCAAACTAACTTAAAGACTACACGTCCTCAGAATTCGCCTTGTCGCATCTGATTCAAACAACAAGGCCAACAGCGCATCTCGATAGTCCATTCGTGAATCGATTATCAACGACGTTGATGCATTGAAACCACCTCAAATTTCACAGCAAAAGCAATCGCATCTCAAAGACCTTAAAAAAAAAAAATTGGTCATGAAGGGTTTCGATTTGCCCATGTTTGCTTAATTTGAAATAAAATTTTGGGGTTTTATGGATAATCAGACCAATTAGGCTAAATGTCACCGTGCCTAGTTCTAATCATGTTCTAGAGCCCAATTTTGTGCTTAAATTTGGCAAAATTTGGTCGATTTGGGGTCTAAATGGCCTAAAATTTCAAAATCGGGTCATCGGGTTGGTCTAATCCGACTCAGTCAATCCGTTGACCCGATTGAATGCGAGAGCCAAATTGGTTCTTTCTCATTCGCGCGCCTAGAGAACAGAAGGATAGATGACCAAATTGGCGATCAATTAGTACAACCCAAATAACGATCGAGCACAGATGGACTGCACAAACAACCCCGTCGCCGGCCAGCTATCTCTTGGTGCGTGTCAGTCACGCACAACAGCTGGCAAATTAGAATTTTCGGCGGAAGAGTTTGTTGGAATTGGATGAGCTTCACCGAGCCATGACCTCGCGAAGGAGAGGCTCATTCGGGCACCAATTCTCTCCCAACAAACCACAGAGAGAAGCTAGAGAGAGAGAGAGAGAGAGCGCCAATTGAGAGCGATCTTGCGCCTGTTTAGCCGCGATCGAGGGGAGAACTCGAGTTCCCACAGGCCATTCACGAGCGGATTAAGCTTGCTCGAGCTTCATTGATCTTCTTCTGGGTTCCTGGAGGTTCCAGATCTCCACCGAGCACAGCCATTGCCGCCGGCGAAGGTTGGCTTTTCCCTCACCCGATCATACTCTGTTTCATGGCCGATTCTGTGCCAGAGTTTGATAATGTGATTTAGGACATATTTCCCTGTTTTTGAACCTTCGATTAACATCTAGAGTCTCGTCTAGGCTTTCCCTAACTGTTTTGTGACACCATAAAATTGCCACCCAATTCGGTGTCTTGAGATGACGTGTACGAAGGAGTACCATCATAAATCCCTAAGTACGATGAGAAAAAACGTTATGCTGGAAGATAAACTAATATTTTTCATTCGGGATGTATGCGTCATTCGGGAGAATTGAAAGATAGGATCCCGAAGTAAAGCAAGAAGAGAGTGTCATACAGAGTAACAAGCCGACGCATTGTCGTTCGGATGTGCGCAAAATTCGGGAAGATGAGGGATATTCCCGAATAAAAGTAATGCTGTACTTGAGTTCAGCATATCACACAGTGTGAAAACTTCATACCGAAAGACGGGGAGTGCGAAGCAAAACTCATGGGCGCGAACAGGTTTTTGAAGTGGAGAGATAGTATTTTAAAAAAAAAAGGAAGTTACTTGCAGTTGTGAACCACGAAGAACATGAGTCCCAATTTTCACGAATCAGTTTTGAGGATCGTGGTTTTGAAAAAGACAAGTAGTGGCGCTAAAATTCGAAGGTTTGAAATCAAAAGAATAACTATTCGAACGGTTATGAGCACGAGAAGGATAAGTATCCCAGAAAAAGGCAGAAGGAGGGAGAATCATCCAACCAAAAAAACACTCTGTTTTCCTTGAAGTTTTAAGCTTCGTTCCCGTTTGCAGCCTAGCTTTAGCTTTCTTCGCACTTTTCATTACCTGTACTTTCAGATTCCAGTAATCTATTTTCCAATTCCTGCAAGTAGGAGTATTGTATTTGCAAATCGTCCCAATTCTACACCTTTCCATCAGTCATTGCCCCGTTCACCCAGTTCGTCATTTTTTTCATCAGAACAGAGCCCACAGAACCCTTCTAAATAAAAACCGAAGTACGAACTTCGCGTGAAAGATATTCCCGATCACAGATCACGGCGAAACAGTTATTCCTTGCATCAATATAACCTGAATCTCCATAACCGAGCTTCGTGAGCTCTCGGTCCGGTCCGAAGCCCTTGATAGACCGAGAGCTTCGAAATCGGTTATGCAGATTCAGGTTATATTGATGAAGGAAAATGATCGTTTGAGCTTTCAAAACAATCGTCGTTCACTTCGGTTTTTATTTTTAGGGTCGTGGGCTCTTGTTCTGATAATGGCACTGGACGAACTGGGTGAACGGGGCAATGACTGATGGAAAGGTGTAGAATTGGGACGATTGCAAATACAATATCTACTTGCAGGAGGATGGAAAATAGATTACTTGAATCTGAAAGTACAAAAATAATGAAAAGTGCGAAGAAAGCTAAATAGGCTGCAAACGGGAACGAAGCTTAAAACTTCAAGGAAAACAGAGTGTTTTTTTTTGATGATTCTCCCTCCTTCTTCCTTTCCGGGATACTTATCCTTCTCGTCTCATAACCCGTTCGAATAGTTATTCTTTGATTTCAAACCTTCGAATTTTAGCGCCACTACTTGTCTTTTTCAAACCACGATCCTCAAAACTGATTCGTGAAAATTGGGACTCATGTTCTTCGTGGTTCACAACCTGCATAAGTAACTTCCCTTTTTTTTTAAAATACTATCTCTCCACTTCAAAAAACCTGTTCGCGCCCATGAGTTTTGCTTCGCCCTCCCCGTCTTTCGGTATGAAGTTTTCACACTGTGTGATATGCTGAACTCAAGTACAGCATTACTTTTATTCGGGAATATCCCTCAATCTTCCCGAATTTTGCGCACATACCGAACGACAATGCGTCGGCTTGTTACTCTGTATGACACTCTCTTCTTGCTTACTTCGGGATCCTATCTTCAATTCTCCCGAATGACGCATACATCCCGAATGAAAAATATTAGTTTATCTTCCAGCATAACGTTTTTTCTCATCGTACTTAGGGATTTATGATGGTACTCCTTTCGTACACGTCATCTCAAGACACCGAATTGGGCGGGCAATTTTATGGTGTCAACAAAAACAGTTAGGGAAAGCCTAGACGAGACTCTAGATGTTAATCGAAGGTTCAAAACAGGGAAATATGTCCTAAATCACATTATCAAACTCTGGCACAGAATCGGCCATGAAACAGAGTATGATCGGGGTGAGGGAAAAAGCAAACCTTCGCGGCGGCAATGGCTGTGCTCGGTGGAGATTGGAACCTCCAGGAACCCAGAAGAAGATCAATGAAGCTCGAGCAAGCTTAATCCGCTCGTGAATGGCCTGTGGGAACTCGAGTTCTCCCCTCGATCGCGGCTAAACAGGCGCAAGATCGCTCTCAATTGGCGCTCTCTCTCTCTCTCTCTAGCTTCTCTCTGTGGTTTGTTGGGAGAGAATTGGTGCCCGAATGAGCCTCTCCTTCGCGAGTCATGGCTCGGTGAAGCTCATCCAATTCCAACAAACTCTTCCGCCGAAAATTCTAATTTGCCAGCTTGTTGTGCGTGACTGACACGCACCAAGAGATAGCTGGCCGGCGAAGGGGGTGTTTGTGCAGTCCATCTGTGCTCGATCGTTATTTGGGTTGTACTAATTGATCGCCAATTTGGTCATCTATCCTTCTGTTCTCTAGGCGCGCCGAATGAGAAAGAACCAATTTGGCTCTCGCATCAATCGGGTCAACGGATTGACTGAGTCGGATTAGACCAACCGATGACCCGATTTTGAAATTTTAGGCCATTTAGACCCCAAATCGACCAAATTTTGCAAAAATTTAAGCACAAAATTGGGCTCTAGAACATGATTAGAACTTAGGCACGGTGACATTTAGCCTAATTGGTCTGATTATCCATAAAACCCAAAATTTTATTTCAAATAAGCAAACATGGGCAAGCGAAACCCTTCATGACCAATTTTTTTTTTAGGGTCTTTGAGATGCGATTGCTTTTGCTGTGAAATTTGAGGTGGTTTCAATGCATCAACGTCGTTGATATCGATTCACGAATGGACTATCGAGATGCGCTGTGGGCCTTGTTGTTTGAATCAGATGCGACAAGGCGAATTCTGAGGACGTGTAGTCTTTAAGTAGTTTGAATTTAGAGGAGTTGAAGTCATATTGATGATTTGGCTGTGTGGCAGTGGCTTACTTGGGTTGTCGGTTTTAGCGATCTTCTTGTCCTGGGGATGCTGAGAGATTGTGTTAAATGAAAGGGCTCCGAAATCTGAAGGATTTTTGCTGGTGAAGCTCCAATGTGTTTGTCGAGTTTAGATATGATGTCCGTGCAGCCCCGAGAAAGTGGAAACGAGGCTTGCTGGTTTAGCTCTCTTATTGCAAAAAGACGGCATGTGGTCAATCATAATACCTTGCAAGATCTAGTGCAATGCAATGGGAAGCTTCCTTGTGTGGACCTATAGATGCCACTGTGTTGGATGCGTATGACTTTTTAGAACTTAGGCTGCCCTTCTCCTATTTTGCTCCTTATATCTTACTGCAATAATAATTTCAGGTTTTATTGTCACAGATAGAAGGATTGATAGATGGATTCAAAGAGTGAAAACTACGGCACAAAGAGAAGGAGGGCGATGAGATCCGATGTGTGGGAGCACTTTAAAGTGATAGAAAATAGCCAAGACAAAACCGAATGTGTATATTAATTTCTCTTGATGATTGACGGACTTGGGGGCTGGTACTCTTGCCATCTTGGCATTCTAGTATAAGCAAGACTGATTATTGTGGGTAAACTATTTAAAAGTCTTTTCTATTGCTGGTCTTAACACTAGTAATTTGGATTGTGCCATTCTTGGGTTCTGCGGCAATGTGTGGTTATGACAGCTATGTTGTAGGAACTTGGTTATGCCTGATTGCTGCACCTTTTGTGTATTAGATTACCTTCTCCTTGTTCTTGTTCTTGTTCATATCGTGCTCTTTATTTTCCGCGTAGCTAAAGAGTGAAGTTTCTGAAGTGTCTTCGTGTCCATGCCATTTTCAGATAATGATGGGGGAATACTGCAATTCTCAATGCCTTGGATTAAAGGCCAAAAAATTCGTTTTCGCTACAATATTCTCGACCACCTGCATCAGGTTGCATGTGCAACTCTTGACTACACATGCGTCATCACTTCATGAGAAAGCCACGCTTCTCAACACACACACCACACACACAAGGGTCCTATGAGCATTTATATTATGGAAGAAACTTCTGGGCAAAAAAGTTGGCTGGCCAACCGTAATTTTATTAGTCATAGATTCACTACCACTATGTGTTTTATCCATTATCAATTTGTACAAGCACGAGCTAAAAAGATTTCTCTGAAGTTCTCAACATCAGTTCTCAATGCAAGTATACATGCGGATCACTGAGATTCAAAAAGCTTATTCTAGTAAGATACAAAGGTTAGACAAATGGCAGGCATTGATCTATCATCCCTAGAGGAAGTCCATGTAACCCTTGAGGGTGTCATTTGTTTCAATGAAAGAGCTTGATGCAAATTAGATTTCAATTTTCACGTGTTTGTTTCGCTACGAATGGTTAATCAATGAAAAAATAATAATTTCCTTGAAAATAATTTTCATGAAAATGGTTTCTTTTTACCTGAAATTTGCACAAACAAACACACCCTAAAATGATCTTATAGTGTAGAGACTTCACTGTTACATAGGTTAATACCACAATTCATTACTCTATTAAGGATGTCATTTGATTCAATGAAAGAGCTTTCTACAAATTAGGTTTTCAGATTTTTCACGTGTTGGTTCGCCGAAATGGGTAATCCATGGACAATTAACAATTTTCCTCGAGAATGCTTTCGACAAAAGTTTTTTTCTTAATTATATATATATAGAATGTGGCCTCGCAGTAAATGAGTGATTGTGAATGTATCGCAAAGAGAATCTCATCTCCAATCAAGATCAATTTGCCCTCTAGCTCTTCTCTTTGATTAGTTAAATTCCAATGTCGCAAAAGGAAGACGATAAAAGAAAAACATGCGAAGACGTGATTACAAGCCCATAATTAAGGATAGGAAACAAACCAGATCATCAATGAATATCCATTTTATTTTCAGAAAATTGAATTCCTATCCAAAATCGACTTATCTAAATTTAGCGGAGCAAATCTAAATAGTCACAGATTGGGTGACTAATTTCCCGTTTCCACTAAATCAAAGAACGTATCGAATAATCACAGATAGGGCTTGTCTAATTAGGAAATACTTGCTTTTAAGGGGAAAAAATTTTTCTTAGGTTTTTTTATTCAAAAAAATATGCAAGAGATATCATGATTGAAAATGATATCAACAAATCAAAATTAGACAAGATAACTTATCTAATTTGAAGTATTGCGGATATCAATTCTGATTTCAACTCAACGGATCGGGGGCGCGGATTGATTTCAGACTCATGGCGCACTTGTGGAACTCGCCGGTCCTCACGGCGGCACTTGTCGAGCTCGTCGGTACTCGTCACAGGTTAAGCATCAATGCTCAAGAAGTCCACAATTGTCCGTCACGGTGCGAGGGTGCCACGGCTGCAAGGCGTCGACCCGGATGGCTTCCACGACCACTGACGGGACACTTGTGACTGCATGAGTTGGGTCAACTTGCTTAAGATGTGGACGTGGCTGAAGGAACGCTGAGAAAAACCCGCCAAAAAAAAAAGAAAAAGAAGCAGACTTTGGGGCTCGAAGACTTGAAGGGTGCCGGTTTTGCCAGGAACTTGTCGACGCGACCAAAAACCTCGGGACTCCCTAGTACTCAGGTGTTCGAGTTGAGGCGACGAGGTCTGATACGTGGTCAATGGAGGCGGTCGACGTCGGTGAGAGAGTACTGAAATCGAAGTAGCCGCGAGGTGAGAGCACGAGATCGTCGATGGAGGCGACGAGATAAGAAAACCGAACGGTGGGTGCTCATTACTCAAAGTTTTAGGCAAAAAGCACGAGAGGAAAAGTCTTGTTCCTCTCTGTATTCTCGTGAATTTGCCTTCTCTTTCACCGCATGATGGCTCTCTTCACGATCTGCCTGCAAGAATTGAACTTCGCATGCATGAAGTTCAAAAAAAAAAAAAAAACAGATAACAAGTCCACCCGTGCGGACTTATTCGGGTAAATTGGGATTTTGTTCTTCAACCGAGCGTATCACTTTCTTCAGGGTCAACCAATCCGCTTCGGTAAAAGGGGTTACGGATCTGCTTGGGATGCTCGCGCTGATGTCGCGTCGAGACTAATACAGCCACAGTTGTCGAGTCTCTCCAGCTCCGGAAAGCTGATGCGTATTCGCTCGCTGGGCATTTAAAGCTCGCCTGCTGGTTGTGGTCACTAGGCATGATCTGGTGTCATCGTTGGAGGTCAAGGCCACACCGGCAGCTCTCCATCGAACGGTTTCCGTCGTCGGGGGCTGCCCTGACATCACGGGAGCAAACAAGGCGTAGGAGGGCAGCGAAGAAACAGAACAGCTCATCTGGTGATCAAAAAGACCAATGCCTTTCGCTGCTGCTTTGTCAAATTCGGACGAAGACCAGAAGGAAACAAGACCATCGCCCTTCCTCTATTTTCCACAAAAGCTCACGTCTTTGGCTCTAGTTGATGATTCTCATCTACTCCTCCAGCAGCAAGAAAAAGAAATAAGAACAATGAAGAAGTGGAATCCAGTGGCTGGCATCCGGGATTCAGTGGAAGCAATATCAAGAGGGAGGTGACTATGTGAGTCGCGAGGTGGTAGGGGCTCGATGATCAGTGGATCGGCAAATTGCAAGGAGGGACTCCGAACTCGTCTTCCCTGTTCCTCTCTAAATGTAATACGTGGTCCAACCCAAGTAAGCCCAAATTTTTTTTTTATTTCCTCTAGGCCCAAGCCCAGCCTCAATCCTTCTTATTGAGATGAAGAAGTGAATGTAGAAGAAGAAGGAGAGTCGGCGAGAGGAGAGAAAGAAAAGAGAGAGAGAGAAAGACGAGAAGAAGAAGAGAAAGCTCGGCGCCTTCCGATCCCAACACCGCAACAAGCAAATCCACGTTATTTTACTACGCTCGGTAAGAATCGAAGCTCTAATTTGTTTAAATTAGAGAAATTTTTGGATTTAGGGCAAATTCGGATTTTGATGGATTCTGAATTTCTGCGTCCGATTTCTCCAATCGTTGGCTACATCTTTGCTTGAGAATGAAACTTTAGGATGTTGTGAAGACGTCGGATCGACGGATCGTAAATTGATGCTACGGTTGCCGGAATGAGATTTTGAAATTCTGGTGCGCGCTACTGTACCGCGGCGAACAGTGAACTGCGAGGGCGATTCTTTGGTTTTTTGCTTGTCATTCGGGTTGGTCATGTTGAACTTTGTTAGTTACGTCGAATAAGTTCGTTTGGACCTATCAGATTG
>JAGVVM010013470.1:0-13355 GCA_019149425.1 Psidium friedrichsthalianum
AAGGATTAGGATCGAGCGAACGTTAGCTGCGGGATTTTTTTTGGGATAGTTGGGTGCAGTTTTTTTTTGAAAAGTTGTATATAGTTGGTGAGCTTTCAAGTTAGATATGAAAAAGATATGCGTGTATATCTTTTGTTTGATAGATGAGCTCTGAATACTGTAATGACGTGACCTTTTTATCAAATATATATGGAGATATATATGTTTGAATATCAGGTCGTTGCTCGAATTTCAATTGAGGCTGCGTCCTTTGACTGAAAAGGGCGGCTGTGCCATGCCCGGTTTTTTTTGAAAGATCAGGGTGTGATATTTGTTTGCTCGCTTGGTGGTTCTTCTTCACGATCCTTTAGAATGACAGCAAATGGCAACTCATATTTTAATAGTTCACATGAGGCTAGTCCTACATTGATTATCACGTTCCAGCCAAAGATTTGCTTACACTCTCACTAAGCTGTTCCCCACAGTTGCTTGGAGCCCCACCGTTGAGGAAGTTACTGGTGGAATCCATTGCTATCCAGATTACTCGGGTGATTTGGAGCTCCGATCACGCTCAAAAGACGCAATTTTGAACGGATTTTCAGCTTATGTGTGGGCGGGATTTTTAGCCTGGAAAGGGTAAGACTCTCAACCTTTGATTGTTAATTTATGCTTGTTAATTTGATAACTTGCATTACTGCTCTTAGATCTCTTTGAGTACACTGATTTTACAACTAGAACTGAAAAGTTTAAACCTTTTTTCATCAATTCATAGCTAAAATCCGAAAATATAAAAAAAAAATCAATTTTGCATATACATGGTCATTCATGTCATTTTTAAAAAAAGCGTTATTCAATTCGCAAAAATCATAAAAAAATTCTAAAAAAAATCTAGAAAAATCAGAAGGGTTTAGAAAAAATCCTCAAAAATCGTGGAAAATAGGAAATGACCACATTCAACTGGTTTGACCTATTTTCACTTTCCGAGTCTTGAAAAATGACAATTTTTCCTTTTTGGTCAGTTTGATCCAAATCTTTCCTAGTCTCTTCAAATGATTTTCATGAAATGAAAAATGGTACCGAAAGGGCGTTAGAGTAATCTAGCGTAACCAAGTCTCCGAACTCATTTTCTCTGGTTCGTAGAAATAAATTAATTCTCGTGTTAATTTATTTAGGTGTCTGATCAGCCTACCAAAAAATGATTAGTGGCGACTCCAAATTCAAAAATCATTTGAACAAAAACTAAAGTTGTGATTCGGTAGGGCTTGGGAGAGTTCGTATTAGGTTAGTCAATCTAATTAACCTAATAATCCGTTAACCTGGGAATTCATCATCGATTGAAAATTTTTCGGGTCGCGACACTCATTTGACTCAATTTACCTCAAAACTATCCTCTCGCCATAGAATCCAAGAGGATAATCTTCATATTCTTTGGCGCTCCTTGAAAAAACCTTGAATCTTGTGGGATTGCTTCTCGTTGGTGCTCAAGTCACTAGCTGGCTCAATGCCTATCGGCACTATCATGATTTCTGCATAAGCCTTTTTCGTTCTCTATCAAAATGCCTACTCCTCATGTGTCTATCACGTATGTTGACTCTTCACGTTTTTTGGACACATAGTATCTCGCGAAGGAATATCAGTAGATCTAGTGAAGATTGAGGCCGTGGAGAAGTGGCCAAGACCTACGACTGTGACTGAGGTACGAAGTTTTCTTGGATTAGCTAGATACTATAGACGCTTCGTGGAAAGGTTCTCCGCGATAGCCGCTCCATTGACTCGCTTGCTGAAGAAGGAGTCAAAGTTTAAATGGACTGACGAGTGTGAAGAAAGTTTCCAGGAGTTGAAGAACAGATTGACTACCGCACCAGTACTGACAATCCCATCAGGACCTGGAGGATTTGAGATCTTTAGCGACGCGTCACTGAGAGGATTGGGATGTATCTTGATGCAGCATGGACGGGTGGTAGCGTATGCATCTCGACAGTTGAGGCCGCATGAAATGAATTACCCGACGCATGACTTGGAGTTGGCTGCGATAGTGTTCGCACTGAAAATTTGAAGACATTATTTGGTGGGTGAAAGGTTTCAAATTTACACGGATTATCAGAGTTTGAAGTATTTGTTCTCGTAGAAGGAATTGAATATGAGGCAGCGTCGCTAGATGGAGTTGTTGAAGGATTACGATTGTGATATTCTATATCACCTTGGGAAGGCGAACAAAGTAGCGGATGCCCTAAGTCGTAAGTCGAGCATCGCGCACTTGATGGTTAAGAAATGGACGCTGTTAGAGGGGATAAGGGACTCAGAGTTTAAGATCGAGGTAGAAAACCTCTTGAGCCTGATGGTCACCCTAAGAGTCGAACCAAAAATTCAGTCGAGGATTAAGGAACTATAGCCTACGGACCTCGATATTCAGAAGATAGTATCTACTAACGCAGATAAGAGGAAGCCCGAGTTCCAAGTAACTGAGGATGGAGTACTGAAGTTCAAAGGACGTCTGTGTGTGTCGAACGATGGGGAGTTGAAAGAAAGGATCCTGTCTGGAGCTCATCGTAGTAACTACAATATTCACCCTGGGAGCACGAAGATGTACCAGAATCTACGTTATCACCACTGGTGGAATGGAATGAAGGTGGACGTGGCTACGCATGTGGCCAAGTGCTTGACGTGTTAGCAAGTGAAAGCGCAGCATTGTAAGCCTGGAGGATTGCTACAACCATTGGAGATCCTAGAATGGAAATGGGAACATGTCACTATGGACTTTGTGACAGGATTGCCAAGGAGTCAGAGAGGAAATGACTCAATTTGGGTTATAGTCGACAGGTTGACTAAATCTGCTTACTTCATCGCAATGCGAAAGGATTTTACTTTGGAAAAGCTGGCTGAGTTGTATGTGAGACAGATCGTCCGACTGCATGGAGTACCTGTGACTAGTACGTCGGACTGTGACCCTCGCTTTACCACAACCTTTTGGAAGAGTCTGCAGGGTGCTATGGGGACAGAATTAAGGTTTAATACATTTTATCATCCACAGACTGATGGATAGTCGGAGAGGACAATATAGACATTGGAGGACATGCTAAGAGCCCGTGTAGTAGACTTCAAAGGCGGTTGGGAAGAGCAATTACATTTGGTGGAGTTTGCCCATAACAATAGTTATCAATAGAGTATTGGGATGGCATCGTTTGAGGCATTGTATGGAAGAGCCTGCAGGACACCCGTCTGCTGGAACGAGGTTGGCGAGAGGAGCATAACAGGTTCGGAGTTGGTCCAGTAGTCAGTAGAGGCAGTTAGAGTGATCAGGGATAGAATGAGGACGGTCTAGAGCAGGCAGAAGAGCTACGCAGATAAGCGACGTAGGCCATTGGAATTTCAAGTTGGAGACCATGTATTTTTGAAAGTGTCACCTGTAATGCTCATTTTTTATATAGGCCAAAATTTTTGACTAGTCAATGGTGACAAAAAAAAATAATAAAATAAAATCAAGAGCTGAAAAGTCAACAAAAGAAAGAAAAAAAAAAAGAGAAAGACAAATGGGGTAACTTTCCCTTCTTCTTCACCAAAGCATACGTGAAGAAGAAAGAAAGAAAGGAGAAGAGGAAGAGAGAAGAGGGAGGAAAGAGGAAGAGAGGTCCAAACCACGTGCCTCGCCAAACGATCCCGATGTCGTTTAACAACGTTTAGTAAGCACTCGCATCCCTCGTTCTTCCTATTGAAGTAATTTTTGGAGTTATGGTTTAGTTTGAACCTAAATTGAGTTCAAGTTGCTGGGTTCATTTGAGGAGTTTTTATGCTGTGTTTTTACATGGAGATGAACGTTTAGGACGTTGTGAAGCCGTGGGATTTGACGGATCTCAATTTGGACTTATAGTTTTCCTGAAACAAAATTTTAAGTCCTGGTTGCTACAGTACCCGCGCGAACAGAATGTTTCAAGAGCCAATATCTTCATTTTTCGTTCATTGTTTGAGGTCGACCATGCTGGGACTTTTGTAGTACGTTGAATAAGCTTCGTTTGGACTATAAGATGGCTTGAAACGGAGTTCGGTGGAGTGAGTTATGGTATTTTTAGTTTTGAAGCGCGAGCTGTTCTGGTTTCTATAGTACACACGCGAACAGCATATTTCAAGAGCCGATATCTTTATTTTTCGTTCGTTGTTTAAGGTCGACCATGTTATGACTTTTGTAGTACGTCGAATAAGCTTCGTTTGGACTATAAGATGGCTTGAAACGGAATTCGGTGGAGTGAGTTATGATATTTTTAGTTTTGAAGCGCGAGCTGTTCTAGTTGCTATAGTACACGCGCGAACAGCATACTTCAAGAGCCGATATCTTCGTTTTTCGGTCTTTGTTTGAGGTTGATTATGTTAGGACTTTTGTAGTATATCGAATAAGCTTCGTTTGGACTATAAGACGGCTTGAAACGGAGCTCGGTGGGGTGAGTTATGGCTTTATCCGTTCTGCCGCGCGAGCTGTCCACTGTGGACAGCAAAGGAAATCTGCTATAGACAAGCTTCCGTTGACACGTAGTTGTCGTTCTGTCGTTAAATAGGTGTAAATTAGTTGAGTCGTCCATTAGAGTGTTATATTATTAGTTTTTGATCCATTTTCCGTACTTTTGAATAGGAAATCGGACGCGTCGGCTCGAGTAACAGTTGTATTTTATTTTGCCGTTATCTGGTGAGTGATACTATTTCTTCTTTGATTTGTGTAAACTCATGTTTTTCTGAGAAGATATAATATGAGTTTCTAATGCGATTTGTTCTTTTGAAAGAAAAGTAAATGCGGTGTTTAGAGCATTTTTGTTGCATAAAACATGATCGAACATTTACTGCTGTTTTGTCTATTCAAAGTTGGTTTGTGATTATTTTGTGCTATTGATTTTGAATTGATGGTGATGTTCATTTTGGTTGAGACAATTTGTGACAGATTGTCGTTATTGATTTTATGCTGTTGTGATTTTGTGCTGCTCAAGATAACTGTGAACCCGATTGATGGGTTTGTGGGTATGCGCATACTATTTAGGATATCCTTGTGGGCCGAGCCACCGGCATTGTAGGTGGAGACCTTGCCAAGGGGGGAATCTTGGTCGTCTTTTGTCACGGGCGTTATGCGTGACAACGGTTAGAGTCTTGAGCACGAGATTAGTCAATGGATAGACCATTGACGTGTGTTTTGCTGAGATTAACCAATGGATTAAATCATTGGTATTTGTTTTGTGTATTAAATGTGCATAGTGATTGTTCGATCCGCTTAGAAGAAATGTATTACTCACTGAGCCGTGTTAGCTCATTCCTTTCATCTTTTTGTTTTTCAGATCCAGCGAGTCGCCAGTAGAACGTGAGCGATCGTTAGTGAATGATATTTTGTTGGGGGGAAGCTTTTATTATAAGTTGTGAGTTATTTCTTTTGTATTTGGTGAGCCCTTTTAAGTTGATATTAGACGTTTCTACCATTTGGAAGGATGTGTGTGTATATCTATTTATGGTTTAGTAGCAAGCTCTGATCAGAGCTTGCTACTAAACCATAAATAGATATACACACACATCCTTCCAAATGGTAGAAACGTCTAATATCAACTTAAAAGGGCTCACCAAATACAAAAGAAATAACTCACAACTTATAATAAAGCTTCCCCCCAACAAAATATCATTCACTAACGATCGCTCACGTTCTACTGGCGACTCGCTGGATCTGAAAAACAAAAAGATGAAAGGAATGAGCTAACACGGCTCAGTGAGTAATACATTTCTTCTAAGCGGATCGAACAATCACTATGCACATTTAATACACAAAACAAATACCAATGATTTAATCCATTGGTTAATCTCAGCAAAACACACGTCAATGGTCTATCCATTGACTAATCTCGTGCTCAAGACTCTAACCGTTGTCACGCATAACGCCCGTGACAAAAGACGACCAAGATTCCCCCCTTGGCAAGGTCTCCACCTACAATGCCGGTGGCTCGGCCCACAAGGATATCCTAAATAGTATGCGCATACCCACAAACCCATCAATCGGGTTCACAGTTATCTTGAGCAGCACAAAATCACAACAGCATAAATCAATAACGACAATCTGTCACAAATTGTCTCAACCAAAATGAACATCACCATCAATTCAAAATCAATAGCACAAAATAATCACAAACCAACTTTGAATAGACAAAACAGCAGTAAATGTTCGATCATGTTTTATGCAACAAAAATGCTCTAAACACCGCATTTACTTTTCTTTCAAAAGAACAAATCGCATTAGAAACTCATATTATATCTTCTCAGAAAAACATGAGTTTACACAAATCAAAGAAGAAATAGTATCACTCACCAGATAACGGCAAAATAAAATACAACTGTTACTCGAGCCGACGCGTCCGATTTCCTATTCAAAAGTACGGAAAATGGATCAAAAACTAATAATATAACACTCTAATGGACGACTCAACTAATTTACACCTATTTAACGACAGAACGACAACTACGTGTCAACGGAAGCTTGTCTATAGCAGATTTCCTTTGCTGTCCACAGTGGACAGCTCGCGCGGCAGAACGGATAAAGCCATAACTCACCCCACCGAGCTCCGTTTCAAGCCGTCTTATAGTCCAAACGAAGCTTATTCGATATACTACAAAAGTCCTAACATAATCAACCTCAAACAAAGACCGAAAAACGAAGATATCGGCTCTTGAAGTATGCTGTTCGCGCGTGTACTATAGCAACTAGAACAGCTCGCGCTTCAAAACTAAAAATATCATAACTCACTCCACCGAATTCCGTTTCAAGCCATCTTATAGTCCAAACGAAGCTTATTCGACGTACTACAAAAGTCATAACATGGTCGACCTTAAACAACGAACGAAAAATAAAGATATCGGCTCTTGAAATATGCTGTTCGCGTGTGTACTATAGAAACCAGAACAGCTCGCGCTTCAAAACTAAAAATACCATAACTCACTCCACCGAACTCCGTTTCAAGCCATCTTATAGTCCAAACGAAGCTTATTCAACGTACTACAAAAGTCCCAGCATGGTCGACCTCAAACAATGAACGAAAAATGAAGATATTGGCTCTTGAAACATTCTGTTCGCGCGGGTACTGTAGCAACCAGGACTTAAAATTTTGTTTCAGGAAAACTATAAGTCCAAATTGAGATCCGTCAAATCCCACGGCTTCACAACGTCCTAAACGTTCATCTCCATGTAAAAACACAGCATAAAAACTCCTCAAATGAACCCAGCAACTTGAACTCAATTTAGGTTCAAAACTAAACCATAACTCCAAAAATTACTTCAATAGGAAGAACGAGGGATGCGAGTGCTTACTAAACGTTGTTAAACGACATCGGGATCGTTTGGCGAGGCACGTGGTTTGGACCTCTCTTCCTCTTTCCTCCCTCTTCTCTCTTCCTCTTCTCCTTTCTTTCTTTCTTCTTCACGTATGCTTTGGTGAAGAAGAAGGGAAAGTTACCCCATTTGTCTTTCTCTTTTTTTTTTTCTTTCTTTTGTTGACTTTTCAGCTCTTGATTTTATTTTATTATTTTTTTTGTCACCATTGACTAGTCAAAAATTTTGGCCTATATAAAAAATGAGCATTACAGGTGACACTTTCAAAAATACATGGTCTCCAACTTGAAATTCCAATGGCCTACGTCGCTTATCTGCGTAGCTCTTCTGCCTGCTCTAGACCGTCCTCATTCTATCCCTGATCACTCTAACTGCCTCTACTGACTACTGGACCAACTCCGAACCTGTTATGCTCCTCTCGCCAACCTCGTTCCAGCAGACGGGTGTCCTGCAGGCTCTTCCATACAATGCCTCAAACGATGCCATCCCAATACTCTATTGATAACTATTGTTATGGGCAAACTCCACCAAATGTAATTGCTCTTCCCAACCGCCTTTGAAGTCTACTACACGGGCTCTTAGCATGTCCTCCAATGTCTATATTGTCCTCTCCGACTATCCATCAGTCTGTGGATGATAAAATGTATTAAACCTTAATTCTGTCCCCATAGCACCCTGCAGACTCTTCCAAAAGGTTGTGGTAAAGCGAGGGTCACAGTCCGACGTACTAGTCACAGGTACTCCATGCAGTCGGACGATCTGTCTCACATACAACTCAGCCAGCTTTTCCAAAGTAAAATCCTTTCGCATTGCGATGAAGTAAGCAGATTTAGTCAACCTGTCGACTATAACCCAAATTGAGTCATTTCCTCTCTGACTCCTTGGCAATCCTGTCACAAAGTCCATAGTGACATGTTCCCATTTCCATTCTAGGATCTCCAATGGTTGTAGCAATCCTCCAGGCTTACAATGCTGCGCTTTCACTTGCTAACACGTCAAGCACTTGGCCACATGCGTAGCCACGTCCACCTTCATTCCATTCCACCAGTGGTGATAACGTAGATTCTGGTACATCTTCGTGCTCCCAGGGTGAATATTGTAGTTACTACGATGAGCTCCAGACAGGATCCTTTCTTTCAACTCCCCATCGTTCGACACACACAGACGTCCTTTGAACTTCAGTACTCCATCCTCAGTTACTTGGAACTCGGGCTTCCTCTTATCTGCGTTAGTAGATACTATCTTCTGAATATCGAGGTCCGTAGGCTATAGTTCCTTAATCCTCGACTGAATTTTTGGTTCGACTCTTAGGGTGACCATCAGGCTCAAGAGGTTTTCTACCTCGATCTTAAACTCTGAGTCCCTTATCCCCTCTAACAGCGTCCATTTCTTAACCATCAAGTGCGCGATGCTCGACTTACGACTTAGGGCATCCGCTACTTTGTTCGCCTTCCCAAGGTGATATAGAATATCACAATCGTAATCCTTCAACAACTCCATCTAGCGACGCTGCCTCATATTCAATTCCTTCTACGAGAACAAATACTTCAAACTCTGATAATCCGTGTAAATTTGAAACCTTTCACCCACCAAATAATGTCTTCAAATTTTCAGTGCGAACACTATCGCAGCCAACTCCAAGTCATGCGTCGGGTAATTCATTTCATGCGGCCTCAACTGTCGAGATGCATACGCTACCACCCGTCCATGCTGCATCAAGATACATCCCAATCCTCTCAGTGACGCGTCGCTAAAGATCTCAAATCCTCCAGGTCCTGATGGGATTGTCAGTACTGGTGCGGTAGTCAATCTGTTCTTCAACTCCTGGAAACTTTCTTCACACTCGTCAGTCCATTTAAACTTTGACTCCTTCTTCAGCAAGCGAGTCAATGGAGCGGCTATCGCGGAGAACCTTTCCACGAAGCGTCTATAGTATCTAGCTAATCCAAGAAAACTTCGTACCTCAGTCACAGTCGTAGGTCTTGGCCACTTCTCCACGGCCTCAATCTTCACTAGATCTACTGATATTCCTTCGCGAGATACTATGTGTCCAAAAAACGTGAAGAGTCAACATACGTGATAGACACATGAGGAGTAGGCATTTTGATAGAGAACGAAAAAGGCTTATGCAGAAATCATGATAGTGCCGATAGGCATTGAGCCAGCTAGTGACTTGAGCACCAACGAGAAGCAATCCCACAAGATTCAAGGTTTTTTCAAGGAGCGCCAAAGAATATGAAGATTATCCTCTTGGATTCTATGGCGAGAGGATAGTTTTGAGGTAAATTGAGTCAAATGAGTGTCGCGACCCGAAAAATTTTCAATCGATGATGAATTCCCAGGTTAACGGATTATTAGGTTAATTAGATTGACTAACCTAATACGAACTCTCCCAAGCCCTACCGAATCACAACTTTAGTTTTTGTTCAAATGATTTTTGAATTTGGAGTCGCCACTAATCATTTTTTGGTAGGCTGATCAGACACCTAAATAAATTAACACGAGAATTAATTTATTTCTACGAACCAGAGAAAATGAGTTCGGAGACTTGGTTACGCTAGATTACTCTAACGCCCTTTCGGTACCATTTTTCATTTCATGAAAATCATTTGAAGAGACTAGGAAAGATTTGGATCAAACTGACCAAAAGGAAAAATTGTCATTTTTCAAGACTCGGAAAGTGAAAATAGGTCAAACCAGTTGAATGTGGTCATTTCCTATTTTCCACGATTTTTGAGGATTTTTTCTAAACCCTTCTGATTTTTCTAGATTTTTTTTAGAATTTTTTTATGATTTTTGCGAATTGAATAACGCTTTTTTTAAAAATGACATGAATGACCATGTATATGCAAATTGATTTTTTTTTTATATTTTCGGATTTTAGCTATGAATTGATGAAAAAAGGTTTAAACTTTTCAGTTCTAGTTGTAAAATCAGTGTACTCAAAGAGATCTAAGAGCAGTAATGCAAGTTATCAAATTAACAAGCATAAATTAACAATCAAAGGTTGAGAGTTCTTACCCTTTCCAGGCTAAAAATCCCGCCCACACATAAGCTGAAAATCCGTTCAAAATTGCGTCTTTTGAGCGTGATCGGAGCTCCAAATCACCCGAGTAATCTGGATAGCAATGGATTCCACCAGTAACTTCCTCAACGGTGGGGCTCCAAGCAACTGTGGGGAACAGCTTAGTGAGAGTGTAAGCAAATCTTTGGCTGGAACGTGATAATCAATGTAGGACTAGCCTCATGTGAACTATTAAAATATGAGTTGCCATTTGCTGTCATTCTAAAGGATCGTGAAGAAGAACCACCAAGCGAGCAAACAAATATCACACCCTGATCTTTCAAAAAAAACCGGGCATGGCACAGCCGCCCTTTTCAGTCAAAGGACGCAGCCTCAATTGAAATTCGAGCAACGACCTGATATTCAAACATATATATCTCCATATATATTTGATAAAAAGGTCACGTCATTACAGTATTCAGAGCTCATCTATCAAACAAAAGATATACACGCATATCTTTTTCATATCTAACTTGAAAGCTCACCAACTATATACAACTTTTCAAAAAAAAACTGCACCCAACTATCCCAAAAAAATCCCGCAGCTAACGTTCGCTCGATCCTAAAAATTTGCCGGCCTCATCAATGTACCTGTGCAAGACATTTGACATAAAAGTTGATGAGCAACAACAGCCAGGGAGAAGTTACATCCTTCATAGCGGATCGAGAAACTACTATGCGGTTATCAAGTAAAGTCCAAAGTTATTACAATTTCAGAAAACAACAAACCATCAATGTTTAATCCATTGATAATTCATTAAATAAAACTCGCTGGTCTATCCATCGAATAATCTCGTACTCATCCAAACTATGTCACAGTTAACGCCGTGACAAGGCGATCCAAGTTTACCCAACTTGGTTAGGTCTTACCACCTATTTTAGCCGGGTGGTTTCGGCTCACATGCAGTATTACAGTATGAGTTACTTTACCACCCACCTCAATGGGTTCTAATCAATAGGGACATGAGGCATCAATCACAATGATCCAATCCAGAAAAATCACAATCATTCAGTCCACAACCAAACAATCCAGAAAATCACAAACAATTCATATCACCAAAACAGACATCCACGGTTTCCTCAAACGTATCCTCAAAAACGCATTTCGTCTTAATATAACCATCATTTAAACAATCAAATGGGTAAGTAATTAGCGATCCTGTTTTATGCAGAATAATTGCTTCGGAAAACATCATCTTTCTTTACCTTTTCAAGAAAATGAATCATAATACGCGAATCATCTTTAAAAGCCTGAATTTTTATAAACCTTAGAAGAAAAAGTTTTAAAAACTACCTTAAAACGCGAAATCCAACGTTATAAACCTTCGAACCGCAAGCCTGAAAATCCTAGAAATTAATAGAAAATGACATTAAAGACTGTAGAAATACTTCACTACCGGAAGGGGACATTGACTAAACCGGGACACATAAACGCTATAACCGAACGTCAACGGGCAAACAAAATCATATGCGCACGGACAACCTGCGCGCTTAAACTTCAAAAAATTCGTTCGGGACAAACCGTTAAACAACTACATTTCACGAAAACCGTCAAAAAAGCCATTAGCTCCGCAACATCCTTAAGTTCATTTCCACAATATTCGCAGCTAAGCGCTTACCAAAATTAGGCATTGGCAACATCAAAAAACCCCAAAACCATGGATTTTCCAGTCCTATTTGCGAAAAACCTTTTACGTTTATCCAAAAACGAAACTCCGATTTAACGCAATTCTTATAGCCAACGAAGCTCATTCGGACACACTACAAAAAGTTATATGGTCGACTCAAAATAACATTCCCCAACAAAAAAAATGAAGTAATGGGTCTATGAAGTTTACGTTCACGCACGCGTACTGTAGCACCAGAATTGAAACTCATGTTTCGGGCAAAATCATAAGTCAAATTGAGTCTGTAAAAGGTCCCCACGGCTCCACGACACCTAAATCATCATTTCCCCAAAGAAATGCCCAGCTCAACGACTCCAAAATCTGACTCCCAGTTAATGTTTTGTCTATAAATCTATCAGAACTTGAAACCTAATAACGGAAAACGTTCCAATTAGCGAATAAGGAGTGAGCACTTACCTCGCCTTGCGGGGACCACGTAGTAAGGACGAGCTTGCGATGGGGCACGTGCCGGACACGTGAGAAAATCATTCTTTCTTTTTCTTTCTTTTCTTCCTTTTTCTTTCTCTGCTCCTTCCTTCCCTTTCCTCCCTTCTCTTACTTGACTTTCCTCTCGGTGAAAAGAAGTCTCCGAAGGCCCCCTTGCTCTTCTGCTTTTTGTTGACTCTTTCTTTTCTTTTATTTTGGGTTCCCCAACACTAGTTTGTGACTTTTTTTACTAGTCAAAGCAAAATATTAACATAAAGGTCCTCAGCCGAAGGCATATCAGGACGAGCTTTGCATTGCACTTAGCACTTGGTATTGGTCATTTTGTAGTTTGATGTCTGAATATTTTGAGAACATCTGCAGGACCGTAAGGCCAATGCACTTGTATCACGTCTCTTGGATATATCATTCTTCAAAGAAAAGGGCCACAGGAATATGCTCCATTTCGGAATGTATAGTTCAGCAAAAGAAGGACTTCTCACAAATGGCCCTAATGGATTACCTACACCAATTCCGCCACTCCAATCCCCTTATTTGGGATCTTCCTTTGAGGCTTCAAGTCAGTTTCTCGTCCTAGACGACAAAGCACAATGGTGGGACAGGTACTCCACAGACAACTCCCCCGCATTGGGACCAAACCAAAGTAACAGGGTGAAAGCCCATGGACTACCACCAACGCTGGAGAAATGTCCTATCATCACACTCCAACCTTGGCTATCTAGTAGAGAATTCACAACTTTCTATAGTGAAAGACTTTGGCGTGGCCCGCCTCAGCCAAACCTAGTGCCCAAGACTTTTTTTTGCTCCCCGAACACACCAACTTGCACCGCAACAAGTCCCCGGGCCCTCATACCCTTTC
>JAGVVM010013472.1:0-10006 GCA_019149425.1 Psidium friedrichsthalianum
CCTTGAGGGGTTGTTATCTACCCTGGAGATCGGGTGGCGTGAGGGAAGGTCAGAGTGTACAAGTATTAGGAGGCGGGTTGGTTGACTCGTGCTTCTGGCTCTGTTCATCCAGCCTTTACTATTCTAGTAATTGCAGAGCCGAGGATCTGTATACTTACTTTCGGTTGGAGATTCCATATTTTTTTCCCGGCAGTCCATGGGCAGTGAAAAAACTAAATTGCTCGATGGGAGTGCGTCAGGAGAGCTACACACTGGTTGGGTTTGTTTGATTTGTTGTCTATAGTTTTCCGTCACGTCATACTAGCGCGTGTTTATCCGTGGTTGTGGTCGCCTATATAACCTATTTTCAAGGCTTGTTTTACGATTCTTAACTCCACATTCCAAGTGTCAATATTCAAAAGTGAGAATATTTTGGAGTCATTCCATATTTTTGCTTAGAATTTATCGCGCATGGTGGAAGAGAAAAACACCTCGACGTCAGCTCGCAAATTTGTAACTGCCAATATTGAAACAAATGACAATAAAAAAAGTTAAAATTATTATGATCTCAAAGATTTGCACCGGCCGTGAAATATCACTAGGTGTCCTACGCCATTGGTAGATTTCGTCCCGACGTCCCTCACCCCGGGAGTAGCAAGCGCCTCCTACACCGTCGTCGACACTTGTATCCTGTTTTGCAGACTTGTGCAAACCAATCCTCGAGCCATCGAGAACCACCATCGACGAACATCCGCTCTTGTTTGCGAGCGCCGCCCCATCTCCACCGTGAGCCAGTTGTCCATCGTCGGCTGTTGTCCGTGAGTTGACCTATGTGCTGTTGTGAATTTCAAGTTATATTTCTCAAACTAGGTAATTTCCTTATGCAAAGTGATTTAATTCAATTACTTGCCTATTTTTAATAATTATTATCTAATTAGATATCTTTTGAGAAATTAGGCATTATCCGTTTAGGCTAAATCATAAAAGAAATGCTATTTTAATTCTTAAGGTTATTGCTGAATGCTAATTTAATTCACGAGACATCGGATTATTTCTTTCAATTATGATAATCTTTTGTTGCATATTTCAAATAGATATTGTGAGGTGGCCCTAGCAGAGTCGGTTTTGGGGAAGCTGGAAAAGAAACGGAATGGATAAGGATTAAACAAAAAATGCCTTGAGATGGGGAGAATCAGTCGTACGTTAGGGAGGATTTTGCTCGTGAGGATGAAGAAGAGAGAGAGAGAGATCACGGAGAGCGAGAGAGGAAAACGAGAAGACTCCTTCAACAGAGAGTTCAGGCGTCTCCGCTCCCCTCCATGGCCGTCTTCCGGCGACTTCTTGTCGCCGCCAAACCAGGTACGCCTCCTTGTGCCCTGTTTGCGCCGGGTATGGAACGCGGAATTCGATTGATGAGCTCATAAGTTAACCATGACAAATTGACGTCGATTTGTGATGAATAGTATTGATTTCATATCTTCATGTATCACATTTAGGCCGAGAACCGTACTGAGTTTGAATCTGGAGCTTGTATTCGACACAGCATATCACTAGTTTGATAAAATGCTTGAATGAAATGCTAAATCCATGTTCACGTAATCGACGTTTAGAACTAGGTTGATCCACGATTGCCTCATCGATCGTTGAACTGCGACTGAACTTGCGTTTTTCATTGTCTTTTTGGCATGATTCCTGTGATTCCCGATGCCGGTCGTGGACGAGGACTAAATCGACGTTCTGCCTTTTTCTTGCCTGATGATTCAGTTCTCTCCCTGCTCTATGCGTGTACGACTGTGAAGAGTTAGAATCTTGGATTTGGACGAAGTTTAGGTGGTTCGAAAATGAAATTTTGTCACCGGGGTCGATTTTTGTAGTCTCCGGCGACTATCGGCTGCGAAGGCAGGCTACTGTAGTAGCCGGGTAAGGCAGGCTGGTGTTGATCACCAGCGGTGTTGGCGGCGGGCGAGCCGAGCTGCGGAGTATCAGGGATCGGACTCGCTCAGTAATGGGCTGAACAATCTAGGTTCATTTTAGTGGAATTGGGCCGGGACTTAAGGCTGGTCCAAGCTTTACATCAACATGGACCTTTAGGGTCCGGGTTAGACCCTTGCGGAGTGGGTCGGGCTTACTGACTTGATCCGGATCATTTTCTAGAATAAGAAAGACTTAAAAATAAACAAGGAATGAAAAAGAAAAAAAGGGAAATAAAAAATTCCAATAAAAAAAAGGAAAAAAATCAATAAAATTAGAAATTAAATTTGGTTTTTTTCTAGATTTTTAGTGTTGACTCTAGTTTAGAATTAGTTTTAGATTATCCTTTGTTAGAATTCATACAGTTTAAATTTCAATAAACATTTTAGGATTAGCATAAAAATGTGAATGTTTTTTGGACACAAATTGAACTCAAAATTGAATAAGCTCTCAGGGCTTTACAATAGGATCTTGGATGTTCTTAGAGACAAATGCTAGGTCCTTGTTTGCGCATTTCCATTTCAATTTTACTTAGATTCCACATTTTTGATATATTGATTGTTCTTTTCCTTTTAGCATAATTAGGAACATTGTATAGATATTTAGTGGACAAGAACTTTACGGTTCATAATTGGTAAAAAGATTGCATGAAAGTGACAATTAATCAAGTTTAGGCATCGAAATGGTAGTAGCTAGATAAATAGAGTGATCAAGTCTCTGAGTTAATTTAATCTCTAATTCGTAGAGGTGAATTACTCTTTGGTACTTTACTTTAGTGTCTATTCGACTCACCAAAAATTGATTAGTGCCAACTCATTAAATCCACTTTTGCAAGCTAATAGTGCTGACACCTGATTTTTAGTTATTTTGTAAAAAATTAATCACAAATCAAGAAAAATTAATAAAATTAAAAATTAACATTGCAACCCTTGGCCAAGCATAAAAATCCAATTTTGAACACATTTTTTTCGCAATTTTTTGAGATTTTTGGATTTTTGTTTCATTTAAAATTGGTTGAAGATTTGTTGAAGATTTGTGGAAGTTCCAAGGAAAGGGCTTAGTATCTCTTAAAAACGACTCTCGACTACAACCCCTTTCAGTTTTCAATATTATTTTTGTAATTTGGGCCTTGTCGAGAATATAAAATGCAGAAATAAAGCAATGAATACTTTGTAGAAGAAGATCCAGCAAGATGAAAAAAGCATGGTTCATGCATTTACAATCACAAATATCTAGTATAAAAATAGCAGTTTGTGCCTAGAAAAAATGAAGAAGCCAATGTACTCACGAAACACCAAGCTATTGCATTAATTTCGTGAGGCTTATTCACTAGAGATGTTCCTATAGCAGTTATTGTTGTCCCTCTTACATCGACTGTAATGCATGAAAATGCTTACATCTATTAATAATGCATGAACCATGCTTTTTTGAGCGACAACAATTACTATTGTAGGAACATCCCTAGTGAATAAGCCTCACGAAATTAATGCAATAGCTTGGTGTTTCGTGCATACATTGGCTTCTTCATTTTTCTAGGCACAAATTGCAGTTTTTATACTAGAAATTTGCGATTGTAAATGCATGAACCATGCTTTTTTGATCTTGGTGAATCTTCTTCTGCAAAGTATTTATTGCTTTATTTCTGCATTTTGTATTCTCGACAATGCCCAAATTGCAAAAATAATATTAAAAAATGAAATGGGTTGTAGCCGAGAGTCGTTTTTTAGAGACACTAAGCCTTTTCCTTGGAACTTCCATAAATCTTCTACAAATCTCTTCTAGTTAAAGGTGATGGAGACGGAGAACAAGACGGAAATGTTGGTCATGGGAACTTCTTGCATTTGAGGTGAACTTTGGAATCTTAGTCTAACTTTATATGCCATTTCTTGACTTCAAAGACTAAAATGTTCTCTATTGAATCTATGTGTTAGGTTGTGAAGAATTTCTTATGTGGATATGAGTGTGCCTTCTAAGAATATCTTATAGCATCTTCGATTGAGTTCTTCGTGGAAACTAACTTAGTGGAACATAATGCTCTCAAAAAAGGTACCTTTTCCCTTCTTTTTTTGGTCGGAAGACTTTCTCCTTCTGTGAGTTAGAACAGTTTTGAGTGATTGTGTAGCTCATCGGTGTTGATCACGGGTACATGATGAAAATTCCACACCCTTCAATTTCTCAAACATTTCATTTTTTTTTTGTCTATTTATTGCTTGCATGTCCTTGTTTCAACATGTAGTGTTATTCTGGGTTTTTTAATTGCGCATAAAGAGCTTTGAATATGCAAATAATTCACGATCTTGGTGGATCTGGACGTGGATGGTTTTGTTTCTGTTTGAGTTCTTTTGTTATTTCTTAGAAATATGAATTGGAATTGGAAATGTGTTTGGAATGACAACGTGGTTGATTGGGAGAATTCTGGTAAACTTGCAAAGGTCACTTCTAATTGTGCTTGCCCAATTTCAAAGCTTTCAATCTTGAATAGTGCTTCGGGTGAATTTTGTTTTCGAAAGAAAACTCGATTATTATTTGATTGAGTGGACGTGGCGAGTATTTGTTAAACATGTGTAAATCGAGTGATTACTTTGATGAAGAGAGAGTACTAGGCAGTTCATTTTTCTGTATTTCGATGCAAGGTTGACGGAGGAACGTCTAAAGAGAGAGTTCGGAAAAATTACTTAAAAGGTTCTAAACAGAGAGTTCGGAAAAATTACTTAAAAGGTTCTAAACGTATCATACTTTTGTCAATTTTACTCCAAAACTTTTCAATTTTTTCCAATTAATCATAAATATTTTTATAATTTGTCAATGTAGTCATTCTGGCCAAAAATCGGTTACGTAGACGCTAGCAATGCCACGCACTATGAAAAAATATTTAGGACTGAATAGGCACAAGTGCAATAAATTTATGACTTTTTTTTTATAATTTTTCCGAGAGAGCTCCATCAACTTGTTGGTTGTGGTCGGGGGATGGTCAATCTGTTCGCTTTGGCAATGGTTGCTTGTTCTGCTGGAGGTCACGGTAGCCGCGGTGGCCAAGGCTGGTGGTGCTGGCGGTTATTGAGTCCATGGTAGTGGTGTTCGAAGACGACAGCGACGGCAGGGTTTGAAGAAATAACATTTTAGGCGATGTGAGAGACAGAGAAAGAGAGAGATCTTAGTCGTCCAATATTTATATTTCTATTAACGGGACAGTGTCTTTGGAGGACATGAAGGATTTCAATATGTACCTTAACGGCTATTTACAGACATTTTGTGTCCGCATCGCCATTTTTTTTTATTCGTCCAACGAAAACAGGAAATTAACCCAATCTTGAAAAGTTGAAATATTTAAGCACAAAAAGAATTTGGGGCACTAGATTAACAATGTTAAAAAAAATTCAGGTACTTTGGTGCTATAACCCCTATCAAATTTAAGATACATTGTTAGGACAAACTGTACTATATATATTTATAATTTGTTGTGTGTAAGACTTCAATTTTTCCAATAGTCACTCAATAAAGTGCACCAGCATATGTAATTCAATGGATACCGGCATGAAAAACTTAATATTATTTAATTGAAATTAGGAGTAGCATAGCTAACGACCGTAGGATCACATTGATTGAATTATTGAAAATTTAAGGAAAAAGATTGAATGAAAAAAATTCAAGAAGCGCATACAACATTAAAGAAAACTTCAGGGTCGTTATACCATAAATAAACCCTTTTGAAAGGGGAAAAAAATTGGCTCTCAATTGACTCTTTATGTATACAAGACCTTCCACACTTGCAAAACAACTCAGAGCCTTAAAACACATGCAAGAGCGATTTCTAAGAAAAACCTTCACGATCGTCCAACTTTTCCATGTTCTTCATTCCAATTCTATGTGATGTTGCCGATACCGACGTTGATAATTTTTATAATTTTTTAATTTTATTTGAAATTTTTTATTTTTTTATCGTGTTTTTTCTTTTTCTTTTTTCCTTTTTGAGTTTAGGGGCTAGCGGCCTTGCCAGCCCCTAGACGAGAGCCAATGGGGGCCAGTGACCCTAACTAGACCCTTCGCTGAGGGCCACAAAGCGGTTGCTAGCCACAGTGTTGTAGCGAGGGCTGTCACGCTCTTTGGCCAGATCTAGGGAGGGCATGGCCAGAGGGGCAGTGACACCGCGACCAATGAGGACTTTGTGGCCCTCGCCCAAGGGCTAGCGGGGTTGCCAGCCCTTGAACCCAAAAAGGAAAAAAGACAAGAAAAAAAATAAGAAAATCAAAATAAAATTAAGAATTTATTAGAAATTGTTCACATTAGTACTTGTAGTGCCACGTAAGATGGTTAGCGTTCACAAGAGTGATTTTTGGCCAATAGGATTGAATCGGCAAAAGATAAAAGGTTTTAGGACTGAATCGGCAAGTTTAGAAGATTTAGGACTAATAAATTTAAAAAGCTTAGGACTAAATTGGCAAAAATGAAGGAGGTTTATGACTTTTTTTTGGATGAAAAGTGTAGGGTGAAATTTGCAATTGGGTCGAAGACGGAATGGTCGCCATGGTTCGGTCACGTAGTAGACCAAGAGGAGGAGGAGGACGAGGCGGACGGCTGTTCTTGGACTTTCTCACAGCATGAGGAAACAATTTTTCTAGGGCTTTTCTTGGTTTAGTGTTTTCTGTTGAAGGTTTCGCTTCCAGATTTCATGGAATTATAACTTCTAGTTCGCGACTTGTGAGTAGCATTTGGCCATGGACATTATACATACGTGGGGATCATATACTTTAGAGGATTTGTTTTGGTCGAAACGAGCAATCTCATTTCATATAGAGAAAGTAGTCATGATTTCAAGATTATTTTGCAATTCTCAAAAGTAAAACAAATAAAAAACGTGAATCAACTTGCTACTCTTGCAAAGACTAGCCCATTCTTCGAAAACGGATCTATTGTAGCATCAAAGCTTGTACGGTGGCCAATCACCAAATCTCACATCGTTAGTGATGAGCGCACATCGAGAAGTTCTTCTTTAATAACAATGGTTTTGCCAAAAGGCAGTGCGCGCCAAAATTCGACGTTCCCCCAGCTCCATCACCGTGTAAAGAACACAACACCACCAATGGGTTGTAGGAATACAAATAACATCTTGAAAAACCCAGATCTATTTCTAGAACGGAATAGAATAGCACTCAAATCTAGATCTAGCACTAGATCGAGAGAGAAAACTACAAACAAAGTAGCAATTGAACACAAAAGTCGATAGGCCATCCATGAAAAGGATGGAGAACCAAAAAGTAGAGACAAAACAGAAACAAAGAAAGATAGAGCAGCCCTAAAATCAGAACCGAACAGAGCAGCTACCGTAACACCGGTGGAAAAGCAGGGACCGTCGAGGCTAGCGTTGGGATCGCAACAAGCTGCACCGAGAGCAAACCACAGGCATGAGAAACAGCAGAGGGCAGAAATTGGAGCACACTAGCGAGGTTTGATGGATGGCGAGAGCGAGTAGGAAAAGGCTTCCTCGGTCGGCCAGAGAAGCTCTTCCCACTCTCTGAAGGCAGGGTGGAGGGAGAGAGAGGGAAAACCGCAGATGAGGGAAGGATGAGAAAGTGTGGGGGGAGAGAGAGCCCTCTCTCCCTTTTTAGAAATTTCCTACAGAAAACAAGGAGGGCTAGTCGACGGGTTGAGATAGAAACCTTAGCAGAGGGAAAGAGATTGGGACGCCAACTAAAATTCTTATACTTTAGAGGAAATAACTGCTTGAATATTTTAAGATATCTCATTGTATAGTCCAACGTATCCTTTTCCCCTTAATTTTGGTTTTCTAAAAAAAAAATACAAAAAGTCCTATACCTATTATAGTGTACCGATTTAGTCCTAAACCCTTTTTTTTTCCGATTTAGTTCTAAAAATTTAGCAATTATGCTAATCTAGTCCATCCGGCGAAGTTTGACCAACAAAACTGACGTGGACGCTGGCCGGGCGGCAATCGAATATTTAATATTATTTTTGAATTTTTTTGTTTATTTTTCCCTCTTTCTCCTTTTTCTTTTGCTTCACCTTCCTCTCCTTCTTCTTCTTCAGGGTCGATCGTCTTCACAAGGGAGATGGTCACCAAACTAGGGATGGCCGGCCTTGCCACAAGGGTATTCGCGGAATCTCTGGAATCTATGCTTATTTTCAGCTCCCCAAAGCATTTCGTCGCTTACTACGCCCTTCCCGTCTCTGGGTGGTGAGGCTGAGCCCCACATGGCCGAGTGAGGCCGAGAGTCGCTAGCCCAAATCGTGAAGAACCAAAGAAACAAGGCCAAAGGGGGAGCTTGGTGAAGATTCGTGGAGGACAGAGTAGAAAAGAGAGGAGAGAGCACTCAATGCCTCTTTGGGCACACCTCCACTACTCGAGTTCTAATGGGCTAGTCGTTACTACCATTCGTCGACCTCCATTCGGTGAGATCCGACCCTCGATTTTCTCCTTCTCAAGTCGCCCAACCCTTCCAAAGGGCATTCTCTCTCTTACAAGCAGAACAGAAACAAAGGAAGAAGAAGACATGTTGACATTTGATTTTGAACAATTATATTTCAGAAATTTTTAGAAAATTCCATAAAAATCATAAAATCGAAAAAATCAACTTTGGGAACCTCAACCAAGCTAGGAAACCAATTTGAGCAAAAAATAATTTTCCATATTGTGTATTTTTCTGCATTTATTTTCAAAAATCATAAAAAATTAATAAAAATTGAGAAAATTGAAAAATCCACTGGGGACCAGACTAGCCTAGGGAACCAATTTTGAGCAAAAAATAATTTTCCACATTTTCATATTTTTTCATTTTATTTTCAAAATTCATAAAAAAAAATCAATAAAATTGAGAAAATTGAAAAATCAACTTTGGAGACCTCAGCCAAGCCTAGGGAACAAATTTGAACAAAAAATAATTTCCTATTTTTTGCATTTTTTAATATTTCAGAAATTAGTAAATAATAAAAAAATTATAAAAAATGCATGAGGCCAGAAAATTACCAAAAAATATTCAATATTTTTATTTAATTTATCTTCATTTTTGATGATAAATTAGAAAAATAAAGTATGGAATCTAGTGTTTCTTGTTAATTTCATTTTTCAGAATATTTAAAAAATCTAGAAATTCATTGTAGCTTTGAATTTTCCATTTTTACATTTTAGAGTCGTGTCATCTTCCTCTATTTTTAAAAATTAAAATCCAGTCAAAAGCCCTCAGAATTGCTCAATTTCGCTAAAAGGACCAAATGTAATTTGATTTTTCAATTAGTCCCTAAAATCACTAAAATGAAATTAAAAATTCTAGGGATAAATGAAAATAGGGTGACGTCACCCCCTAGTTTTTGACCCTCTGAATCTAATGGTGCAGAAATTTTGCAAAAAAGGCCACCAAGACTGGATTTGCAAAATGGGTTCTCGGGTAAAACCCAGAAATTGGGTTTGGGGGTTGTGCAAATATTGAATAATTTCAGGGGGAAAACTTCTCATTTTCAAATAGATTCGATGCCCCTCGAGACCATTTTAGGTCAATTTGGAAAAAAGTGAGAAAAATAAGGCCAATTCGAGAATTTTTGAACCAAAACGGTAAGCGGGCGGATGAACAGACCCAGTTGACCCGATTGCCCACCATCTTAACCAAAACGGGCTGCGCGAATGGATTCGAACGAGAGGGAGTCTGTTGAGGAGGGAGAGATACGAGAGATTTTGTAATTTTGAATGGGGATGACGAGAGACGATGGGGAATCAGAGAGAGAATTGGGGTTTTATGTGGATGGAGATTCGAGGAAAAAGGAGTATAAAAGAGGGAGGTTGGGACCGGCCATTGGGGGGAGAGACCGACGACTGCAAATTCGGTCACGAAGACGAATCCAGTCGACGCCGAGCTACGCCGACGGCACCGGAGCCAGAAGACACCTAGAGCAAGCCAACCCATGTTTTCGCCAACACACTCGGAATCTAGGCTAATTCCATGCATCATCAAGCTCGAACTCCATGACGTAGCCTGCATTCCCCAATATTCTCCTGCATTTCTTGGCAGAACTCTCCTACTGTTGTACTGACTACATTTCTCTTGGC